>CAAKHG010014083.1:0-19913 GCA_901007715.1 Dactylopterus volitans
GGTGGACGGCCGATGGCGGCGGCGGCGGCGGTCGCCCCGGCGTCGGCATGGTCGTCCTGCTCCTGCCTGTCGGCCCCCTCCAGCTCGTCGTGCTCCAGGCAGCAGGGCTGCCCCGTGGGCGGCCAGGGGCGCAGCGCCCCCTCCTGGTGGGCCTTGCAGAAGGAGTTGGGGCAGAGCTGGCAGAAGGCGTCCGAGTTCTTCCCGCAGACGTCGCAGTGGTGCCAGGGGCAGTCCCAGCGGCCTGCCGGCACAACCAATCACAACGCAGCTCACATCCACGACGCTCCGTCAAAGACTATTTGTATTAAATAATTTCTATATATTAAAAAAAAAAAACGTAATCGCTTCGTCATTTCGTTGACCTTTAAATAGAAAACATCATTGGTTGGGAGCCCGAGCGGCGACACGCCATCAGCCAATGGCATCGAGTGACGGCCACAGGGGTGTGTTTTTTTTGTGTGTGTGTGTGTGTGTGAGGTCACAGTGATCTTGACCTTTGACCACCAAAATCCAATCGGGTCATCTGGCGGCCCGCTCGGTCACCTTTGACCTTCTGGCATTCGAGGACCTCCTGAGAGGATGCAACTTTAGCTACAACTAATAACGCTGATAAAATAAAAAACACTCGCGCCGCTAACATGCTATGGCGCTAACATGCTATGGCGCTAACATGCTAGAAGCTCCACAAACACGTGCGCACCTGTTTGTGGAGCTTCTAGCATGTTAGCGGCACAGATAACCGCGTGCGTTAAATTTGGGAATTCCGAAGGCCGTTTCTGCGGCGCCGCAGCCGACGAGCCGCCCCTTACCGAAGGGCCTCTTGGCGAGGTTGAGGCAGGTCAGGTGGTACGCTTTGGTGCAGGCCTTCTTGCCGCACAGCACCAGCTGCCCGCCGTCGCCGCAGCGGAAGCACTCGTCGTCGGACTTCTTCTTCCCCTCGGCCCGCCGCTTCTTGTACTTCCGCTTCAGCCTCTTCCCCTTCGGCTCGGCGGCGTGGCCGTTGGAGTTCTGCGGGCGAGACGGTGGGTGGGTCAGCGCCGCCCTCGCCTGACGCCCGTTCGGCTCGGACCGGACCGGCGCGGCTCTCACCTTGGGTCGATCGCCGAGGAAGCCGCTGCAGTTGGGGGCGCCGCAGCGGCAGACCGTCTTCTCGTTGCCGAGGCAGTCCAGGTTGTAGTTGAAGGTCAGCTCCGTCCCTGCAACACAAGAGCGTCGGGGCGCCGCCGCCGTGACCACCTCGTTTATCTTCGCCGCTTTAAAAAAAAAAAAAGGAGCCCGCGGAACCTCGGAGGCCTCGTACCTGCCGGGACGTCGCAGACGGCGAACAGGCCGACGCGCGTGTCGCCGTTCACCGTCCACTTCTGGGTCTCGCAGTTGGGCTGGCAGCTGTGGTTCATGAAGCGCGAGTAGTTCCCCTTCGGGCCGGCGTCGATGATGCGGTCCTGGCGGGAGGGTGCAAGGACAGCGGCGTCATTTCCACTCTTCTTCTACGGAGGCGTTTGGCCGCGGCGGCGTTTAATGTCGTATTGGCAACTGTGACGTCGCACTCGGCTGCCGTGCAACGTCCCCAAAGCAATACTCGTGGCTGCTGTAGCTCCTGGTGGATGCGGCGCTGCACGGCAGCAGCGCCTCGACACACCCGGAGCGAGCTTACACACACGCACACACACACGGACCGCGAGCGCACGTTTGCGTGCACCGACCTTGTCGATGGTGAGCATGTAGAAGTCGGTGATGTTGTTCTCGTGGGCGTGCTTGATCCTCGCCCTGCACTCGTCCTCGTCGATCAGCTCGCCGATGTACTCGTTCACAAACTCGCCCTGTGTGGGAGGCCAGGGTGGGTTAGCGCTGCAGCGGCGGCGCCCCCGCAGCGGCGGCTACATCTCGGCACAGCGGTCAAACAACGGCAGCACCACCGATCGGAAAAGCATCCACTCGTGAAGATCGGAAAAAAAACCTCAAATCACCTTCTTGATGTCGCGCAGCGAGACCAGGCCCCAGCCCTTCCCGGCCGTCTTGATGATCTTGGTCTCCGGGTAGAGGCGCTTGGTGAAGTCCTGGTTGCAGCAGCGCTCCCCGCTGGGACACACCTGCGGGTGGCACTCGTACTGCAGCATGCGGTTCAGACACTCCGACTCGAAGCCGCAGGGACGCTCCACCGTCGGCTTGCAGTTGCACTTGGGGATCTCCGACACGTCTGCCGTGTACACCTGAACCTTCCCGAAGGGTTTGTTGACCTGCAGATGGGTGAGAAGATGGCGTGGATGAACCGAGGATGAGGATCAGCGCCGCAAAGCCTGCGCCTGCCCCGACCGGGCGAGGCAACCGTGGCCCACCTTGATGAATTTGTACGGGGGAGGTTTGCGGTTGTTCTCCTGCGCTTCCTTGGCCTCCCGTTTCATTTTGATCTCCTTGAATCGAGCTTCAGCCTCCAAGAGGGCTGAGGGGAGGAAAGACGGACGACACGTTAATGATGGCGAGGGATTGCAGGGGGAAACGTTCTTCGGAGGCCGTCGGGATCGTCACCGTTCTTGAAGACTTTGCCGATGCCCGTCCTCTGGTGCTTGCTGCCCCGGTCCCCCTCCATGTAGGGGAACACTCGGCCCTGGTGAGTCCAGAAGTAATCTCTGGAGCCGAAGAAGAAGACCGGGAACTCCCCGATTTCGTGGCGAAGGTGCTGGATGTTGGTGGGGATGTTCCTGGGGTGGTGGATCTCTGCGGGCCACCACCTGAGGGGACAGAAGCAGGAGGCGGCGGTGAGCACGTGGAAGCGCGCGGTGAACCGGGCGTCACCCGTGAGGGAACCTCTCCGCCTCTCCCACCTGTATGTCCCCAGTTTGACCCAGATGATGTCCCTGTACTTGGGCTTCTTGCCGGCCCGGCAGTCGTTGCAGAACCAGCTCCCGTCGGGCATCGCGATGTTCAGGCAGTCGGGGTGGAAGGCGGCCGGACACGACTCGCAGCACAGCAGCCGCCCTCCTGCAAACGTCAGCGACCGGCAATTAGCACCGACGTTTTTATACCCGGCGGACGTTCGGGACGAGGCCGAGGTGGTCTGAGGTTGCCAGGCTTAAAAAACAAAAAAAAAACAACAACCAAAAACCCTGCCACATTCCCGCTTGCTTACAAACACAGTTGGTGTGTGTGCGTGTTGCTAAGTTGGCGTGGGAGAGCGTCGACACGTAGGAATTCCTGCAGGAGCTGCAACCTCGTTAAAACGATAAACGTTGATATAAAAGCAGCCGGCTGTGACCAGGCGGCGGCGGCGTGGAGAAACACGTGTACCAGGATCAGATTTCCCGCTCCGGCGCTGCTCTGATGCGGCTGAGCAGAACTCAGCTATTTACCTCTCGCGCGTTACTAAAATAATAATAATAAAAAAAAAGACAACCTGACGGGTGTTGGAGCGCTAAAATCAACCTTCCAACCGCTCTTCCTTCATACATTTACACCGTTGTGATTTAAATTACTTCGGCCATCTTGACTTAGACAAAAGCTTTAAGAATATCAGTTAAAATACACGTGGAGATGGAGGGTCACACACTGATGGCGTCACTCACAGACTGAAACGAGAACGGAACATTAACCAACTCCGAGTGCATCATCGCCACGAGAGGTCAGGTTATCCTCTGCACTGTAGAAAGAGTGAATAAAACTGTACACGCTCAGAGAGAAGAGACTGACGATCGCAGCCGTACATTTTCATTCTCTGTTGGCCCAAACATACCGGTGAGTTTATAAAAAAAAAAAAAAAAAGGCTCACTTTTGGATTTTCGCAAAAACCGAAAATGGCGCATGAAACGTAAAAATTGTGGTCGCGCAGGCGAGCTGCTCGGGAAAGTCTGAGCGAATCTGAAACATGGCCTGCGCTCTAAGCCGCGGCGACGTCGCCGCTGCAGCGCGAGCGACACACACCCTTTATCAACTCTGAAACGCTTCAAAACAAAAACCTCGAAACTTAAAACTCTGGAATTTCAAAAGGTAAAAAGGGACATCCATGAGAAAAAGAAAAAGTCTCGTCGACATTTTAAAATTCAAATGGAGTTTCGCGATCAAAGTGAGGCGAAGGAGTCGACTATCAAAGCGGCAGCGCGCCGTCAAGGATTTTTAGCGCTCTCCATTTCTATGGGACACTTTTTAATGACTGAAGCTTAATAAAAAAAGTACAACATGTGGAACAAATGCCCAACAAACACAACTGATTCCTCCATAAGCCGCATGTTTTGATACTTGAACGGTTTCTGTGGCAAAAACAGTTCGGGAGTGACGCTGCAGCGGAAATCGCACGGAGAACTAGAACAGGAGGACGGCAGCGCCGACGCCTTCGGCGTTCACGTCACCTCCAGACTGGATCACGCTCTCACCGGGTGTTGCGCAAATTCCCCCCGGCATGCCAACACATGAGCAGTCGGGCTGTAATTACCATTCGGCATTCACGCCGCTGATAACAGGATCCCTCAATAAAATCCAAAATGACGCTAATGGATATTGCTTAATGACCCAATTAAACAATATTTACTCGTTACGCACACTCGTTCTTCGCGGGGAAATTCGTTGCTCTCGGTGACGCCTCGTTCCAACCATGGAAACACACACACGTACAAACGACTGCATGAGGGGAAACACCTGCATCTTAATGCAGCATTTACTCGTTATGAATCATTTCTGGTCACACTGGTTTTCGCGATGACCCTCAAGCAAGAAGACGCCGTTTCGCAGAGAGACAAATGGAGCCTCTTCGCAGGCATGCGGGCGTCTCCCGGATGTCACCTCCGCCTATCAGCCCGGCATCTCAGCCGCGGTCTAGCGTGGAAACTCCCGCCAACCACGAGCGCTGAGCGGTTTTAGCGGCACGCAAGCGGCTTCGGGGTGGGGGTGGGGGGTGTCTCGCGGGTTAGAAACACACCTCGGCGCCCAGAAACACACAACAGATCCAAAGCAGGTGGCGGCACGGCGGCGGCGAACCTTTGGAGCAGACGAAGCACCAGCTGACGTTGACGTGGCTGTGGTGGCTGTAGCCCTTCTTGGCGCTGAAGTGGTTGGTGCAGATGATGGCGGTGTTGGTGATCATCTCGCTGCCGGCGGCCACGCACAGGTCGCTGACGTGGTACGCCACGGGGCAGCGCAGGCAGCGCATCAGCCTCCCTGCGGCACACGGCCAGAGAGACACGCGGCGGGTGAGACGGACGCGCTTCACCTTCATCAGCCCGCGCGGGGGGGAAGAAATCTGGCCCCCCCGGTTGGATCTCAGATTACTACGATGTAAATATATTAGATGCATGTCTATGACGTTATTGGTGCTTTATTCATGTTACAGGGCAGCTCCCTCTGTGATGTCAGTGAGGGCGCTCATGGTTATCACATCCATTTCCTGTTCCCGTGAAACACTTCCGACCGATCGCTGCTGGATTCATATTCAGCAGCGGCCCCGTTTCCAGAGTCACAACCACCAGGTGTCAGTGGGCGGTCGTAACTGGCTGCAGACCAGGAAGAATGCGGGTCTCGACTTATGCCAACTTTGAAAATGGAGTACGCCGTCTGCTAGAGATCATTTGCTACTATGACAAATGAATGTGTTATGATAGGAGGAGCATGTTGAACACAGCTGAACTAAATATCTGCCATTTTTCCTGCCTGTGACATGCAAGAGTCAACCAATAATGTTGGTTGCCGTTATGTATGTATGTATGTATGTATGTATGTATGTATGTATGTATGTATGTATGTATGTATATACATACATACACACACATAATATCAGCACATCTTGGCCATTTTACCACCAAGTCTGAGACACACAAATATCGGGCCAATTATATGAGCCGGCAGATAAATCGGTCCACTGTGACAGAATAACAAACTTCAATCCTAAACTCATGAGCAGTTTTATGAACTGGAATCAAGACTGAGGTCAGCGGGCGACAGACGGAAGGAGGAAGCTGGTCAGCTCACTGCCACCAACCACCACTGCAGGACAACAACAAATTATTTGACCAACAGCACGTATCCTCTTGTTATGATCACATTTAAATTTTTTAATCTCATCGTCTCCAAAGTATTGCCAGTGGTGAGAATGAAGAGGAGACATAGTCTTGGTTCTAGGACTTCGATTATGTTTCCCTTTAGCAGCCTGGAAAACACTGGACCCGGTTTCTACGAATAAAATTCTAGCTGTGGCGTTGAACTACGAATTCACCATTTTAACCAGTCCAGCGGATTCGATCCCTCCGCGGGCGCGGCGCTGAACTCGAGCGTGACGAGCTAGAAATTGTTTTAAAAGGCCGCGCGTGTCCGAGGCTCACCCTTGGTGGACTTGTGCTTGGTGCTGCCGCCGTAGTGGCAGCTCAGGCAGGCGTGGAGTGGGCAGCGGAAGCCCTTGTTGTCGAACACGGTGAGGGGGCTGAGGCGGATGCACACCTCGTGGTAAAACTTGCCGCAGTGCGGGACGTGGCAGCGGCGCACCTCGCCGTCCGACTGCTTACAGGTGAAGCACGAGTGAACTCCTGACAAAGGAAAAGAGGCCTTAGTTACTCGTAACACCATTTCTTACCTGTACCCTTCTCTTCTAATAATACTACTGACTTCATCCATAAACACTCCATGTACTCATGCTAGTAAGAAATGCAGATATAAGCTAGTTATGCCTGTTTTTAAAGTAGCGTGGGTAAGTAAAAGACCTGACTGATATAACAACCTAGAAATAGGATTGGCTGATGTTCACGAACTGAACGTAGCCGTCGCCCGACACAAATGGGGGGCCAGCGGGGGTCCTGGGTCGGCGTGGGCTCCTCACCTGAGCTGCACTGCTGACACAGCAGCTTGTCGTCAGGTTTGAAGGACAAACCCAGGCAGCTGAGATGAAACATCCCGCAGCACTGGCCCTCACAGGGCACCAGGTCCTCGCCGGCCTGCTCACACATCTGACAGCGGGAAGGCAAACGGGTGGCGCAGATGTTCACGCGATTCAGGGCCACGCCGCAAAAACAACAACAACAGAGCAGAGAATGAGAGCACATCCCGTCATGACTGGATGGGATAAAAGCAGAACAAAAAAATCTTCTTCCACACACACACACACACACACAAAAAAAAAAAAAACACTTAAAAACACTGGTTTCCTCAGTGAACAGCTGACTGTGCGAGACTCACCTGGCAGACAAACTCCTTCTTTCGTTCACCCTTCTTTATCCCGTCCAAGCTGTCACTTGGAGAATCGGGACGTCCCTCACTTCCAGAACCCTGCAGCAAAAAAAATAAAAAAAATACAAAAAGTCCACTCAAACCAGCTACAAAACTCAGTGATGACTAAAGAACATCCAGCGAAACTGTTGCTAAATAACAAATGATAATTGCTACAAAGTTCGCGAGTTCTCCCTTTTTTTTTTTTTTTAAACATGAGAACACATTTCTTAGTTCGAGTTTACGGCACAAATTTTGGTTTATTAGTTAACAAAAAAAAAAAAATGATTTAACTAAATCATTTTAGCCCTGATGCATGGTTTATTTTTTTTTACACATAAAAGTACAAGGTGGGCGAGCAAGAGGAAGGAGTTTGTGAGGATTTCCAGCGGACTGAAATGCTGATCATCGAGCGCTGGACCCGGCGCTGCTCTGCCTCACCTCGGGCTCAGGACACGGGGAGGTCCGCCTCTTCTTCGCCTTGGAGGGCGTGACCTGGTGCTCGCCGTCCTGCTTCCTTTTCCTCTTACGCTTTGGTTTCTCTGCGTCTTGGTCGACTGTGAAACCAAAAAAACAAAAAAAAAAGGCGGTTGGTCTGTGATCTCCAATCACCACAAAGCAGTTTCAAGACTGCTGATGTGTTGCTGAGTCGAGAAGAAGCTGCAGATTAAAAAAGTGAATTTACCCTTGAACTTCTTCAGCTGCTTCTTTGTTTCTTTTACGTCTACGTCGGTTTTCTTTCTCCTCCTCCTCGGCTTTTTGTCTGTTCCCTCTGAAGTTGAGACCTGGGAATGTTTGTGGACGTGAGGAAAGGAGGTGGGGGGGTAACACATTCCGGCGGTTATTTATTTTGTTAAGTTCCTCTTGCATATTTTGGGAAACACTCGGTCTTATGCTCAGCATTTTTAAATTCTTATTGCACCAAACATAGCATTTCTCCGCAGCCGATTCTAGGGGGGGGGGGAAACTCACCTGTTTTTCGGCAATTTTACTTGTTTTACGTCTCTTCTTGGGTTGCTGATCCTTGTCTGCCGCGGCGTCCGTTTGTGGCCTTTTGGAGGTCTTCTTACGCTCCCTCTTCACTGAAACCAACAGCATTAGAACAGCTGACTGTGTGAATTATTTATTTTAGCAGTGTTTAAAGCTACTGTTTAAGACAGACAGGAATACTTTTTTTTTGTCCAATTCAAGTATAATCAAATTACTTTACATTTGCTGTGTAAAATAACCATGCATCCAAAGACCATTAGAATTAGTCATCCAAGTAATTATCAACACAATTCAACTAGAAACACGAGCACAGCTTCACAGATGCTCAAGTTTAAATAACCCTGCTGCTTCTCTGCTGCCTAAGGTTCAACTTCACAACAAACCTGGGCCTGAAAATAGAAGGGAGCCTTGTTCCGAAACATCGTCCGTCAAAGAACTCTTGGGTTTCCTTTTGTTGGCGGGGTCGTCGCCTGCTGCGGGTTTTTTCCTTCGCCTCACGGCCTTTGCGGGCGACTGGGCCTGTTTGGGTTTTCGTTTTTTCTTCAGCGCCCCGGCGGACTCAGCTTGTGCATCTGGTCCGGGAGTGGTGGGGTCCTGCAGGGCAGAGCAACCAAACAAGTTTTAGTGAAGCTGCTCATCGTAAAGAACTTCCACTATCATTCACCCAGTCCCCTGCTTCGGAGGGAGTCGCATAGCTGGGTCCCTGCGATGACACGCAATGTTGGCAAAAAAAGGAAAGAAAAAAAAGACAGAACCAAAAATTACTCAGCTGCAACGTGTGGTTTTCTTTTATAATTCTTTTTGTGACGAGATTAATTTCTGACAGCACACTTTAAGTGGGTTTTCCAGACCTTTGAGGCTGCCTGCAGTTGAGTGGAAGAAACCAAGTTGTTCATCTTCTTTCTCGACAGGGAGATGTTCAGGTGGCCCTTCCCCCTCTTCTGCCACCCCCCCGTTTTCAGCTTGGCTCTGGGCGCTTTCGTCTTGGTTTCCGCTGGAGTGCCGTCTTGGTTCTGGGGGGCTGGCGCCGGCTCGCAGACGCAGCCCGGCAGCGCCGAGAGAAGTCCCGGGTTGAGCCGCGACTCCGTCCCCTGCCCGGCCTCCACGCTCGGCTCTGGCTTCAGTTTCTCCAGGATATGGGGGTTCAGATGAGGCCCGCTGTCGTCGTACAGAAATTTAAAGTTCTCCATCCGCTCGTCCAGCGACATGCCGAGGGCCTCCTTGGCCTGGATGATGCCCATATTCCACTGGGCGCGGAGCTTCCGGGGCACAGATGGAGCCGTCTGCACGACACAACGTCAAGAACTGCTTATGTCACAAGTCACAAGAGACGCAGTCTAGTTCTAGAACGGCCGCTGCCACGGAGCGCCGTTAACACGCGCACGCCATTCGTTTTTTACACTCTGAAGATTTTTAAAAAAAATGAATGTCCACTCTTGCATGTGACAAGCGTGTGGGAGCAAACAATGTTCCCGTGGTGTGACACTCGTGAGCACTGGTGAGTTGGAACACTTCGCTGAACTATGAGTATCGTAACAAATCGATACACACCCATCGAGCATAGCATTAAAACCACCGCGTGTTCACCGCGGAACGTAACGCAACGGCCCCGCAAGGAGTTCTCCCGTCAGAAGTTATATGTTGTTGTTTTTTTTTTTTTTACTGACTCTGTTTGAGAGAAAACCTGTGAATGTTCTCACTCACCCCGGTCATGGTTATCTCAAGGAAACTGAATCGAAGCAACTGGACTTGTTATTGGTCTTAGGAAGACGTTTCACCTCTCATCCGAGAGGCTTCATCAGTGCGTTCAATTTCCTTGAGATACTGTTTGAGAGAAGTGTCCCTAATATTTTGGTCATTCCACTTATATGCACTAATCCTAACCCTACATATCCTATCCCACCTCTCGGTATAACCCAGTGCAGTCCCAATAACAAATCACTAAAAATATTTCAACCCCTCTCTCAAACACATTCAACATAAAGCTCCTCCTGCAGGGCTGTGAACGTGGAACGGCCCTAAAGTTATGAATGCCTGATCACCGTCATATCATCAAGGCGCAATCTATATTGCAATATTTACTCGCAATACACGGTGGTTTCCTAACTTTGCCAGGGTTTCTGTCTGGGGTGCTGGGGTTTACTTCTGTAAGATAAATTTGACAACCAGAAGGAAACCTTGTGCATCACGTTTTGGGGAAGTTGAAAGTTCTAATGTTGCAAGGATTGCCAGCAAAGTCCCCTTCTTAAGTGGCAGCACGCCACAGACAACCTCGACAGAGCGACACACACCGGAGCAGCTTATTCACCTTCTTGTGGATGACTCGGGAAGACGGCTGCTTGTTGCCCTGGCTGAGCTCCTGGTATTGACTCTCCCCAGTGAAGGACACAATGTTCTTCTCAAAGATGTAGCCCCTCTCAGGCGCATCTCCAAAATACTGTACATGGTAGAGGAGGCCCGACCTGCTGTTGGATGCTAAAAATTAACAATAAAAAATTAAAAAAATAAAAAATAGAGAGAAAATAAAAAATGGACTTATTCAACTTTCCATCCAAGCACTGACAAGTTAAACAGAGTTTGCTGGTTTTCTGTTGATTAAAAGTTCCACTGTGACAGCGCGCATGTTCAAAATGAATAATTCATACGTCAACACAAAAATGTTTTACATTTTTTTATACTGGATATTATGCTAATATCCAATAAGAAGTTAAACTTTGCAGATTTTCACTCGGCTGTGTATCATCACAACGTGTGCTGCGCATGAAAATGACGAGTGTTTATCATCATCAGGAATCCCAACTCAACTGAAACTCAGGATCCAGCTGACTCTTGCTTGCTCATTCAAACTACAGATTGTACCCCCCCCCCCCCCCCTCATTAGACGGTGGTGGTTGAACTTCTCTCCACACAGCCCACCATGTCGCCATCCAAAGCCAGCAGGGTGTAACGGACATCCAACATTAGCGCCAATGCAACAGCAACATCATATTGTTACGGCGGCCTGGGAAATGGCCTCAAGCTCCGCGCATTCTGGTTTTCTATTTTGCGATCGAAAGTTCCCCCTTTTGCCGTTTTCTCTGGTCACGTAGCACCAGAATCCCTGCAGATACAGCCTGGTTTCATTCACAGACCATCTCTCTGGGCGTGAAAAATACTTCTTTAACAGACCATGATTCCTCGTCCTTGAAAAACAACTAGCTGCCTGACTCTATCGGAGGGTTTATAGCCGTTCTGAGCAGCCAGCCTGGAGAAGGGCAGGATGCAGTAATGATCTGAATATGGGGATAATGGTCCTCGCGGTCCCTCCCCAAATGCATTAGTGGAGATTGGCTCATTTGTGCAAACAAAAGCTCGAGCCTGCTTACTTTCTCACCTCGGCACAGCGGGTCAATCATTGGCTCACCTTTGTGTTTGATGTGGTTGTTGAGCTCTGGGTCTGTGGTGACAATGCAAGGCCACCAAGGATACCCCGACACCTTGGTCCACACCACATCGCCGACAGAGAAGCGGATCAACGGGGGAGACGCTTCTGCGGCCTTTTCTTTCGCCTCTGAGATGAGACCAAGCTAGAAAAGAAAACGTGAGACAGAGAGGAATCGTTAGATAAAAGTCGACTAATCCGGGCGGCGACACTTTCTCCTTCCCAAATTCAGTTACTTTTCCAACCCTTTCAAAAAACGCCCATCACCACCACCCCCAGCGTTTTACATCTTTGACACCCCGCTAACAATTACACACATGCAATTTTAGCTGCACGCTTGAATCTGCATGTCACCAGGACAAACAATCTCTGCAAGGCCACTTCCCTCCGTGTCCTCAGCTGACCACCGGAATCTTAGCAGCGCTCCATTTCCTCACATTTACACTTGGTGGAACACTGCGTTACGTCGCGTGCCGCCAAGCTAATGCCCACCACAAGCGACTTACATTTCAGTATTTTGACACACTACGATACTGTAATTAGTCTGAATTTGGCGTGGAATAATAAACACGCGGCTGTGCGCGTAGCATCCGAGTATAACTCTCAATTCGCGTTTGAAAAGGCAAAAATTACACATCATCTGCCAAAAAAAAATCTTTGCATGGTTAAATCTGAAATGAAAAAGACGAGCCTTAGCGCGGCGTTATTTGTTTCTCGAGAGCAAGAACGAAAAGCAAAAACCTCGTCTGCCGCCGCCGCCTGTACAGTAAGTGTGCCGTCGAGGGACTCCAGGGGGATGGCAGAGGAGCTGAGGTTTGGTTGAGGTTTTGGTTTGTGAGGTCTCCCCCTCCTTTTCTTCACATCCTCTCTCTTCTCCGGTCCGGATATTGTAACCTCAATGGCCGTGGACAAACTGGTCCCACCGGCACAGCACGGGTCGAAGAGGGGCGGCTTGACCACCTGGGGTATCGTCACCTTGAGCTCGGGCTCACTGTGAGGAGCGCAGTTGAGCTGATGGGTGCCATTGGCGGCGGGGGCTTCGGCGCCTTTAAGCATGGGCGTCTCCGGAGCGCAGAGCTTGGGCAGGGTGTCCTGGTCACCGTTGAGCACGCGGGAGGTGAGGTCTTTGAGCCTGTCGTGGCTGTGGTTGCTGTGGCTGTGGCCGGCCATCTTCTGGAGGACGCCGTCCTGTAGTGTGGCAGCCAGCTGGGCGGCGGCTTTGTCCATTAGCATTGAGGGGTCACTGCTCATGTCCCCCCGACCTTTCCGGACACTCAGGGACTCTGGCGGCTGCTTCATGCTGATCGGATTGGCTGGTTCGGGCATTGAAGGCAGGGAGCTACCAATGCTGTCCATCCCATCTAAGCCCCGCCACGCTCTCTGCGCTACAACAGATAACACACACACACACACTTCTCATTACACATGCCCAATCAGAAAACACCAACATGCATTTAGCGCTCTAACACCTGGCAAAGTGGGGGGAAAAAAGGGAATTCTGGGATAGGAAACCCACGAGCATGTCCTGACACACGTCACAAAATGGCACTCGCATTGCTCCGGCGGAGCGTGAAAAGAAACCTTGGAGGCGACAGAGAAACCTGCACCTGTCACGGAACGTTCCGGCCACATAGTTTCGGGTATTTTATGTTTTATAGTCAGATTAACCTAAAGCGGCCTCGACTTAACGTGCGCGGCGGGGTCACGTCACGCGAACGATGACAAGTAAAAAAAAAAAAAAAAATCCATTTCCGAGGAACGTGGTGGTCCACGCACGCGAACAAAACAACAACAGGGGGGGAAGCAACACACTCGGGCGGGTGGAAAAGAGAAAAAACAACCTCTTACCGAAGCAAGTTCCAAGTTAGCTTTCTCCGTGAAAAGACGGGGCAAGTTAACAGTTAGCTGCGGGCGGCGGCGCAGTGTTTCGGGGGCGGCCAGCTGCGGGCTGCGCCGCATGCAGCGGGCGCCCGACGTGTGGCTGGCTGGCTGCGCCGCTGCCGGCTGGAAAAGCCGCGGAAATGGACGCAGCTGACAAGTCGGCGCGCCGCTTCGGGCGCGGATAAGCGCCCCGGAGCGCCGCCGACTGCGGGCTCGAGCGCGTCAGCCGCGGGGAGTGTGTGTGTGTGTGCGCCGCGCCGCGCCGCCGACCAGGTCGCGCGGTGATGTTCGCACAACTTGGCTTGGCGGCGCGTCCGCGCAGCTAATCCCGAGTCGCGGCGACGCGAGCGATTAACAATTAGCCACCCCGGCGTTAAGTGTAAAGATTCGCGCGTCCCGCCCGCCCGATTTTAAATGAACAACTTTCGCAGGCGACTGCCACATCGCACGGAGCCGGGCTCCGACTACAACCTGAGGCGGAAGCCACGATGTGGGATTCTAATGGATTCAAGCCCCGGGACCAGCCTAATCCCGCACCGTTAAACCGCATCGCCGTGATTGCCACAGTCAGCCATTAACCGTATTCCAGCAAATAGACAAAGCCGCCACCCCGAACGCCAAACGCGGTTACCGGACGCGCTACCTCGCCGCGGTGGAAGCTAAATACGCCAACGAACTAGCCGAGCCGAGGTCGGGCGGCTGCGGCTGCCCGATTCGAGTGTTTGCTGGAGTTTCATTGATATATTCCATTTGCGGGCGCCATGACAGCTCGTTTCAAAAAATGCTAACGGCGCTAGCCGAAGCTAGGCAGGGTACCATTGGAGTTGCATACACGGCGCTAGCATCGGCTAGCTAGCCTGCCGCTAGCAGGTTTCTCTCTCGCTAAAATGGATGGTCGGCGCGATCAAGTGTACTCACGAACGCCCGCGCCGGCTAATGCCGCCGGCGTTGACGGTAGCATGAAAGACGGTTTCTCTCCAGATACCTGCTGTATCCCCTTGCGGCCGTTAAAGGGAAAAAATATGCATTATCATCCTGCAAGGCGAGGGGTTTCATTCAAGTCGATTCAAAGGCTTGCGGGTAACTCAAACTCCGAGGCCAACCAGCGCGAAAAATACTCACTTCCGATTGGTCGGGAGCAGAAAGAGGATCCAACCGGTCCTTTCAAAAAAAACAACCGTAGGAAGTGGCTGACCCCGGCGTCTCCCGGCTGCCTCCGCGCACTTCAGCGACGCTTTTTTTACGGGCTTTTGCGGGGCGCTCGCAGCCGGTACATGTGCAGACGCGCGCTCTATGATCTAACGCCTTTAAATGCTCTGCTTTTTGCGTCCCTGAAGCGACCCTCGTTTCGCCTGCAGCAGGGGCTCCCCGAACCTCTCTCCCTGTGGGGGCCACGTAACTTTCCCCTTCTCTGGTGGGGGGGTCAGTTTGTAACAGAAAAAAGTGTGACGGTCGCAGGGGAGCCTAAACGGAAAAAAATTGTTTTCCAGAAGGCCACACATCACCAAATATCCCTTTCTGGGTTCTACACAGAAAAAAAATGGTCAGGAAATAAATAATAACACTATTAATGGAAAAAAAATAACCAAATAACCCTCTCTGGGTTCTTCGCAGGAAAAAAAGTCAGGAAATAAATAACGCTATTTATGAAATAAATAATAACCAAATAACCCTCTGCGTTCTTCACAGAAGAAAAGTCGAAATAAATAATAACACTATTCTTTTTTAAAAATGGGTGGTCCTATATTTTTGTCACGCACTGTATATGAAAAAAAAAGTCAAAATGCGTCTCTGGTATTGTTCAAGGAGCCGGGCCAAATGTGGAGGCGGGTCGTATCCGGCCCGCAGGCCGTAGTTTGGGGACCACTGCCTTACACAGTGGCGTCACAAACACACCAAACTAATATATGGGTTATGAAATACTTTGCTACTTCTCTCAAAAAGATAGCATTTTATATAACAGGGATACAAGGTTGGTAGATGCTACAACGGGAATGGAGAACTGTGCATGCCGGCCTATTTCGCTCATAAACAAGAAGGATGTGCATTTATTTACAAATCTGGATTTGTGCGTGTCTTCGTACCATCCGCACGGATACATGCATAAATTTCAACTTACTGTAATCCTATTCCAGAATTTATTGCAATGCTCTGGAAGTTTGGCCGCCCAGGGAACCTATCATCTGGATTAATAGATTCCAAGGTTTATTAACTTATTGTTAAACATACATTTTTGCAACAGGGTATTTATCTCAGAATCAGCCAACGCAGCTGCAAAGAGTGGACAGAACTACAGTCTCAGCGTCATGACCTGATGCAAGCAGTGGCTGCCACAACTACACTGGACACTGTTTCAGTAATGCACGTTATTTTCTTCATCATGGGTTTCCCTGATTTCCCTTAAAATCTATAAGTGAAACTTTAGAAACTGCGTTAGTGGTTACGAGTTGGATGATAAGTCTCCCTGCGGGCCTTGATGCTCTCCTCTCCGAATAAACGCCTGTAAATTCATGCAAAAACCTACAGTACCAATACTTGCAGGTAGGGGATGCTAACAGTGAACTAATTCAGCCATCAGAGTCAAATAAACTAAAATTTACAACATGTCCTCTGCACGGAACTTGCCATAGAACTGGTTTTTATAGGTTAGGCGTTGCAGAGTTAATTGGTGGATTTAGGACTAAATTTGGGTTCTGTTTAATTCCAGACGACCACAAATCAATGGGAAAACAGACACAACACCGGAATGCTGTATATGTGGAATCCAAACAGAAACAGGAAGAATAGCAGATGTGCAGAAAATGTGCAGTTATTTATCAGTGTCGTTTGGCGTGGGTGAAATTAGAAACCCATATTTTAAATTCAAATCTGTATTTAGCTTCCCAGTAGGATCAGCTTCTTTCCCACTCACGCTGTTGATGCCTGGAAGTTGTCCTGACAACCAGTTTTATCTGCTGACTGCTGCACTGAAGCTGCTGGGAATCAAACGCGCCTCAAAGGAAATCATGCGGACGGGGCTCGTCTTGCACTTTCCCCACCCACGGCTATCTTGAGTTTCCAGGGATCAAAACTTTAGGCCAGGAGACAACAATGGGAGGTGTAAAATGTTAAAATTGAAGAAGCAAAAACAAGATCTCATCCTGTCAACATCATCATTTTGTTGTGTTCACAGGGGTTTGTTAAGTGTCTGTTGACTGTTGCTAAATCACTGCATTAAAAAAAATCGGTATTATCTGTCTAACATTAATTTCCTGCAACAGAACAGTGAATGGAAAGTTTAATAGATATAATTTTTTATATCTTAGAAATGAAGTCTGAATGGTATTTATTTTTTTAAAGGAATGACTATTGAAACCCAGCACCTGCAAAAGGAGATATCTGCATCTCACAGTAACAGGAGCAAATCAAATGATGTTTTTTTGTTAATTCATATAATCATAGACAGCATGAATGAAAAACATAGCTTTCAACATTGCAGTTGATTTCTCACATATAGACTATCACAGAGCCTTTGAGTGAATGGAATCAGAATAAATCTAAATTGCTGAAGAGCTGAATCGTCCTGATGTCATAAATTGTGAAGGATGACGTTGGGTAGCGCATGACATCATAAGCACTATAAAACTATGGTTGCCATGGTAATGGAGCTATAAAACAAACAAAAAAAAGTTTAGTCCATTAATTTCAATGACACGTTTTTGTTTTTAGAAACAAAGCTTAATATCATAAAAGGTTTAAACAGTATTAAAACTTTGAATGGAAGAATAAATGTAGGTCGAAAGTGGCACATTTTGATAGCTGAGTAGTTTCTGTAGCGTAAAGTATGCAGAGGTAGTTAGTCACCAAAACTGGTAAAAAAAAAAAAAAAAAAAAAAGAGAAAAAAACTCAAGGAAGAAGGGCTTTTATTTTGTAGGGCGCAGGCCGGAAGTCCCTCCCCCTCGCGAGCTTCGTGTGGAACCGAACGCGACGCCAGACTGACGTCATTGAGGGAGCCTTACCCGGCTAGTTGTCATCTACGCGCAAGGGAAGGGCAACGAAATGGAGCCGCGTTTCCCAGCGCGCACTTAATATGCGTCGTGGTTTGTTTTAGAGCGGAGTTAGTTCGTATTTATGTGCGCCGCCGGCCGCCATTTCCGCCTCGCCTCCAGCTAGAAGCCAAGTAGCCCCGCGAGTTCCTGCCGCTGTTGGAAGATACCGAGTTCAGACGGAAAAAACCCCCGCATGGCGCTAATCCTGTTTACGAGGTCCCGGGCGCCTTTGATGAAAACGTCCCGGTCGTTAAAGAACGATTTCCGGACGGGTAAAGGTAAGGTTTCATTTATTTGTTCGTTTCACCCGTAGAGGCGAGGGGGGGAGCTAGTCGTTAGCTACGCGGGGTTAGCATCTAGAAGAGTCGCCTGCTGGGAAGTGGTGCCGGTGTGGCCTTGTTTTACTTTCATTCAGGCGCTGAATGAATCGAGCTGGCACGAGTAGCAGCGGGTAGCCGGCAGGTAACCCGCGTGTAACCGGCGGGTAACCGGCGGGTAACCAGTTAGCAACCAGCAGTGAAATGGCTATCAGACAGCCCCCCACCCCCCTCAAACAGACTGTCGTTAAATGTTAAGCTAGTTTTGTATCAAAGATTGTCCGCGTCGAGACGCCGTAGAAAAGACGCCGAGAAGCAAACTAAAATAAATAAACAAACAAATGAAAAGAACCGCGACCCGGGTCATGTGGGGACAGAAGCTCGTCGCATCGCACTGCAGTCTGCGAGGATGCCCGTCGCAATGGCAGCCCCCCGGTGCTGTTTGTTTCCCCCCAGAATCCATGAGACGCGCCCGGGGGGCAGATTGCGGGGATTTGACACGTGTGAGGCTCGTTTATGGCTCTGATCGATCGTGATGCTGCTGGAGGGGGGCTGAGAGCCCTTTTAACTCATTTATTAATTTGTGGCCTGAGTGTGTGCGATGTACATCAACTAATGCCTGTTTTACTTCATTGGTTTTATATTTGTGTTTGGCTCTTATACAACAATGTGTGTGTCTGTGTGTGCGCGTGGGGCGGGAGGGTCATCATTTAAATCCCTTTGCAGGAGGACGGAGAGGTCACATTAAATCTGTGTGTAAAAAAAAACAACCCACAATTAAGCAGAGTTGCAAGATGGCTAAACATGACTGCTTCACGGCATGATTGCAGATGAATCTTTCGCCGCTTGTGTTCTTGTTGAGCACTGAACCTGTTGGGTTACTCCAAGACAGGCGGACGTTCTTGAACGTTGAGCCTATCGGGGATTTCTCCAGAAATAGGAACTTCTCAGTGCACTGTGCTGTAATGTAGGACCGCATTTATGTAATCGAGGATTTGGCACATATTGCTCAACCCTGATATGGGCGGAATCCTCCCAGTATCTATTCAGCTGTCTGCAGCGCCGATCTAAAACTCACCCATTTCACATATCCGTGGTTTTACAGCCTGGTTGTCCCCGGCGACTGGGCTTTAACAGGAAATCGGGCAGACTTAAGGGCGGCAAAGTCAATCAGACACATGTTCGGGTTAAGCATGTATGGCAGGTTAACAGTTATATAATGAGCACAGATAGCCGGTTGATATCTGACACCTTGACGCCGTTGAATATAGATGTGTCACATGTGTGGCACCGAAGTCACCGAGGGGTTTATGCTGCGGAACATATGATTTCTATCCGCAGTGTCGTTGGTAAAGTGAGGTGAGATATATAAATAGAAGAGGATTACTAGGGGAGTTTGTCTGTCTGTCTGTCTGTCTGTCTGTCTATGGTGGGCCGAGACTGTATTCTGGGCTCTTGGCCCAGATTATCAGACAAATTGGAGGGCTTCCACGAGGAGAGGTCAGTGACTCCAATGACTCCACCTGAGACGGGCTGAACTTAATTGTTCCATTGTTTAGTCATATCTTTGCTGATAGGACAGCTGGGTCATGTATGAAGTTTGGTGGACCTCAGCTGATTTTTGTGGCTTTAAATGTAGCCTTCCCCCATCTGAGTTTTTTTTTTTTTTTAATCTTGTTTGACCGTTTTTCTATCTTTTAACATACTGTACGTCCTTTATTCTTATCTGAGTTGTTCACACAGTATTAGCGCTTCCCCGCTGTAATCTTTCTGCGCCGAGGTTCTCATATCTGTTGCTCCTCTAGTTGGTTTGTCGGATCGCACATACATCATGAGGTAGATTATATTTTAACTCATGAGATCACTTCAGTTTTTATCTTGCAGCAAAATGGAATTATCAAGCACATAGACCGTCTGCCACAAGTGTTTCATCTGCCCCCCCCCCTCCCCCACCACACACACACACGCACACCTGATGCTGGCTGATTCTCATAAAACTTGGTTGAGATGTGTCGCATGGATAAAGGATATGTTTACCCCCCTTCCATATTGGAGTTTTTACATTCCATTTTGCAGAGCGCTCCTCTAGTTGTGTT
>CAAKHG010014085.1:0-20489 GCA_901007715.1 Dactylopterus volitans
CACACACACACACACACGTTTCATGTTTCATCTGGATGTCAGTTTTTCTCGGCTTTATACCGCGAGAGGTCGCGGTATAAAGCCGAGAAAAACTGACATCCAGATGAAACATGAAACGTGTGTGTGTGTGTGTGTGTGTGCGCGCGCGCGCGGTCTCACCTCCGTAGGTCTGAGGCATCACGTTGGGGACGTCGCGGTCAGAGGCGAAGGTGAAGTGGAAGACGTTGGTGGTGTTGTGCTGGCGGCTCAGCGGGTCAAACACCTCGCTGTGGACTCTGACCTGGATGTGCTTCCCGCAGGTGTACGCCACCTGGAACGCGCCACCGCCGCCGTTAGCACAGTTAGCGACCTTCACTTACACACGACTGCTATTTCACATCGAATGACAAAAGTGACGGTTCGCAGCTCGCGCAGCCTCGAGCCTCCGTGGAGGAGTAAGTGGCCATGCCAGCGACCGAACCCGCCGCACAATCAACATTTGAGTGGCTCGACTGATACCAGGGCTGATGCCGATATTTGGGAGCAGAAAAGTTCATCTACATTTGTGTACAGTACATAATCCCGCTGTCCTGTCATGAAGTCTATCCCAAGTCTGTCCTGTTTATGAGCTGTGATGCCTTTAACTAACAAAGGTTCATTGGCTGACGGGTGAAATGCTCTGGACAGGCCGAGCACCCATGACAGTAGACTGTCATAGTCAGCGTTAGATGGGATGAGATGCAGGTCAAAACCCCCCAAAACTGAGATGAAAGACATTGAAAACTGAAAGAATAAATCCAAGTAATCAGAAAATCTAAACTATAGAAACAAAATAAAAATGGTGGGGTGTGTGCGGAGCGAATGGGCCGCTTTTCTCCTGATCCCGGCGTGTATCAGCTAACTCGGCCGCGCTCTCCTCCTTCCTGACCTGAGACGAGAGCAGCAGCAGCGAGCCGATCTCCACGGGCTTCTGGAAGAGGATGTCGTCCACCGCCACCAGACTGGGCCGACAGCCGCTGCAGCACGACAGCAACAACGCTGGTTAAACCCGGACAGGGTCCCCGGGGCCCGCTGGGGCCTCACGACGGACGGACGGACGGAGTCTCACCCGAAGGAGCAGGCGTTGGCCCAGCCCAGCTCGTAGGCCTTCCTCATCAGGAAACCTCCAAATATCCTGTTGAAGATGTTCCTCTCCTGCACGCGCACACACACACACACACACACACACACACACACACACTTTAGACGGAAACGTCGGGGGCCATCACATCTCCAATGCGACGTCGGCGCTGGCGCAGCGTCGTGCAGTGGCGGCGTCTCACCTCAGGGTGGCAGATTTCCAGCCCCTTCAGCTTGGCGTCCTCCATCCACACCGTGTTTGGAGGCAAAACTCTGCTGCGGAAACTCACCGTCCTGCAGGAGCGACAGAGAGCAGAGGAAGTAGACCCACCTGGGCACGGCCGCATCCCTCCCCCAGCCAATCAGGATGCAGCCAACGTCCACGCCTGTCCATCATCTAAGTAGTGAGACTGATTGAACTGTATTAAATGTGTTAAGAGTAAAAAAATGCCACCACTTCATCCTATCAGACCTTTGTCTGAAATCATCAGCATATGACTTTATGATGTCACAGTGACCTTGACCTTTAAAAACCAAACTCTGGCCAGTTCATTTGTGAGTTACATTCGTGGCAAACGTGAAGAGCTTCCCTCCAGACGTTAGTGAGCTCACGTTCACAAGAATGATTCCACAGCAGCGACCGCCCATGACGGTGTCCTGCTCTTACTTGGTGTCCAGGGTGTTGAGGAAGAGGCTGTGCACGATCTTCCTCTCCTCGTCTGTGGGCGCCACCTTCAGCAGCGATGCCGTGCTCAGCTCCACACGCCGAGATTTATTTGCTAGAAGCAACAGAAGCCCACAGAGTGGCATGTTACCATGGTTACATGCGGTGATAGCAGCTGTCACCTGGGTGGTGTCACTGAACCCGATGATGCACCCCATCGGAACATGAACGCGCTCCACTGGGTCTGACTATGACTGGAGGAGACTCCCCTGGTACCTTCTCCTTCCTGGAAAAGCTTCTCCTCCTCCGGACCTTCTGGCTTCAGAGGATTCACAAACGCCGCTCTGCAGCAAAGAGACATGGGACCAACGAAGGAAACACCACTGAGATCCAAGTACATCACGTGAGTCACTGCACTGACGGTCACAGTGGCTCCGCCCCCGACGCCTGATCACTGTCGTGATCACACGTTCAAATTATTCCGTCCCTCAGTCTGTGGACTGTGGACTGTCCACGTGGCGCCAACATGGCGTCCTACCTTTTGTTCTCCGGATCTCGAGCCACCATGACGAATGTAGCATCCAGGACGGGGGAGTAGGAGCCATGATGATACTGAGACAACAAACGTCATCAGGTTACAGTCACACGTGTGTGTGTGTGTGTGTGTGTGCGCGCGCGTGCACGTGTATGCTTACCTGGGACATGTGCATTGTGGCCTCTATGGAGCTCCTCCCCACCCAGGTCACGTGACCAGTGAACTTGATGTCGCAGTCAGGATAGATGATGTGCTGTCTCATGTCTGACCGACAGAGAGCAGTTAGTGACCAACAGGAAGGAACCAGCCAAAGACATGTGAATAATAATGATTAAAAAAAGTCTCCTGGCGAGCAGATAAACCTCTTTTTGTGCGATGGAAGCAGAAGACGAGCGACTCACCGATCTTGTCCACCAGGGCGGTGACGATGGACAACGGAGACCTCTTCAGCACCGGATTGTAGGTGTGAGAGTAAGAGATGAGGACTGAGGAGGAGGACAGAGTCTGCTCATGTGATGTCACCATGTCGCAATGTCATGGGAGGACAGCGCGACGTAATGATGTCACAGAGGATGGTGTGATGTCACGATGATGGTGTGATGTCACGATGATGGTGTGATGTCACGGAGGATAATGTAACGTCACAGAGGATGGTGTGATGTCACAGAGGATAGTGTGATGTCACAGAGGGTGGTGTGATGTCACAGAGGATGGTGTGATGTCATGATGTCATGGAGGCTGATGTGATGTCATGGAATACCTGCTAAACTGTCCAGGTCCTCCAGGATTCGTCCAAACCTGAGAAAGAGGAGGTGAGAGCAGGCGGGTGAAGAGCGCTGGCCTCAGACATGGTTGCCTGGTGCAGCGTGAGGCGTGCAGTGTGTGGCGTGCAGTGTGAGGCGTGCAGTGTGTGGCATGTGGCGTGCAGCGTGCGGCGTGCGTACCTGACCGTGTTGTGGAAGGTCAGGTATTTCTCGCGCAGCTGTGGCTCGGAGCCCAGAGGCAGGTGAACCTCCAGGTAGCTGTCCCTCATGCTCTTGGCAGGAAGTTCGTTTTGAGACTTGGCCAACATGGACGACAGCGACACGCGCTCGGCCAGCGCCTGCTGGTGGTCGCTGCCGGGGAGAGGACAAATAAAAGTTATGTTTCAGATTGACCCACCTACCTCAAGCACGACCAGTCAGGTTACCCTTCAATTTTTATAGTTTGAAGCAGCCAATAACAGTTCTAGAAAGTCAGTGTCACGCCTCCTCTCCACTCTCTCATGTAGGATTCCTAAACGCCTCCACAACTTCCTGGATGTCACTCAGAGCAGCTGCCAGTCATTAAGCCACGCCCCCTTTACAGCATCAAATACCTCATCAAAACCAGACTTTTCAGAATGAACACTTGAACAAACATCAGTGTCATAAAGCTACCTGAAATGACACATGTGCTGATGATAATAATAATGATAAGAGCACTGACAGCTGATTGGACGGTTCAGTACCTCCAGTTGGTGGAAGCTCCCACGATTTCTCTCAGCCTATTTCGCACTGAAACACACAGAAGAGACGGTTAGACCGCGCATGTGTGTGTGTGTGTGTGGCGTGTGTGTGTGTGAAACTGAAGGCTGCATGTTTCATACTGTCTCACTTCCGTCTTTCAATCCACCTCGCAGGATTTGAGTTGCTAATTTCACCGGATGACTCGCGTCATCATGATATGGCGGCGCGGCGGCTGAGAGCGGACTGGAGAGACGCCGAGGTGTGGCGAGCGGCGGTGCTGCAGGTGTGCCGTGTGGTGGACGCGTGTCGGAGCAGGAGAGCGAGAGAACAAGCGGGAAGGCGGAGCTTCTAAGGTTGGTGACGGGAGCTCCGCCTCCCCGTCGTCCCGCGGCATCTTGAGGACGTTAACAGAACGACGACCCAGGTGACCTTCACCGTGACTTTAAGAAACCACCAAGTCATGAACCCGTTCCCTTCGCCTGCAGTGGTGCGAAGCGTCTCCTTGGCGAGGACCCGGCCGTGAGACAATATAAAACAGCAGAGAAGAAGAAAGAGTGGCATGGGGAAACCGCCGGGGGAGGAGCCAGCCAGGAGAACCATGCTAAGAGAGGATGAGCTGTTATTGATGAGCTACAGCAGGAGGACGGAGGTCAGGACCTCTGAGGAGACTGTACGAGTGAGCATGCAGCAGAGGAGCGCCGTGCCATTACAGGGGCGGGGCTACGGGGCGACCACCAGCGCGGCGAGCGTTAGGGCTGCTGTGGCGGTACCAACGCACCGTTTGACACGTGTAACAGCGGGTTTCCTGCAGGGAGACAAACATGGTTAGAACCTGGCCGAGGACGAGGAGCAGCCGCGCGGGCGCAGGTCACCGTGGGGGCGCAGGTGGGCGCAGGTCACACCGCACGGTCACCGCGCGGTCACCGCACGGTCACCGCACGGTCACCGCGCGGGCGCAGGTCACCGTGGGGGCGCAGGTGGGCGCAGGTCACACCGCACGGTCACCGCACGGTCACCGCACGGTCACCGCACGGTCACCGCGCGGGCGCAGGTCACCGCACCGCGTCGGACCCGTCTCAGCTTCGCGGCGCCGCCACTCTGGGCCACGCCCACTCTGACATCACAGCACCCTCGGGCGGCGAGCAGGTTTCAGTTCGTCCAGAAGAAGACGTCCTTCTTCTTCATGTGTTTTTTTAAAAATCAGGACGTGTGACTCCACATCAGTGAAGCTGCTTCACAACAGAAACACTCAATCGTGGTTTTAATGGCTGACGGTGGACCAGATGATCCTCAGGGTTCAGCTAGGACTGCTGGTTGGTTGCTGAAGATGTTTCACCTTCTTCCTAAAGGCTTCTTCATTTCTACGAGGTTGGTGGGAAGTCCCAGGTGTTTAACCTCTGGTGGGACGGCTGATACCTGGAGCCGCGCTGAGGTCTTAAGGATGGTCTCTCTTCGTGACCTGAATGAGTCTCAGGTGGCCCTCACGACCCCACCAGAGGTCAAACACCTGGGACTCCTCACCAACCGGTCAGAACTGAGGAAGCCTTCGTGATGAAGGTGGAAGCTCTTCAACCACCCACAGCTGAGGTGTGAGGAACATGGGTGACCTGGGTGAGGAGGATCTACTGAGGTACTGAACGTGATCAGGTTCTCCGATTGTGCTCCTGCATGTCACTGAAATCTCTGGTGGGGAACTGGCGCCTCATCCTGATCTGATCGTGTGAAGCTGAGCGTTCTTCTTCGGGGTTTCCATGGTGAGCTGCAACAACAGATCCTCAGCACTAAAACCTGCTGAGCTTCTTTCCGTTTTTTACAAAACCAGGTGGCATCAGTCAAGCAAGCGTGAGAGCCAGGCGGCGGTCTGACCTTCAGCCATGTCCGGCGCCCTGCCCGGCGCCTGGCCCTGCTCCAGCCCCAAGCAGAACCTCCTGGTGGTGAAGGACGCCGCCGAGCGGCGCAGCAGGAACCTGCCGACGACACACAGACACAGAGGTGAGTCCAGAGGCCTCTGAGGCTCCTCCCCCTCCTCATTATGACTGTCACACCGATTCATGTGGATAAAACCAGTGTGCTTTGTAATGGATTACTTTCAGGCCAGAACATTACACCGCCACCTCTCAGCATGTGTCCGGAGGGTCACGACTCGCCGGAGAACCGGTGTGTCCTGACTGAAGGTCAGAAATGTCTCCATCGGGTCAGTCTCACAACCGCATCGGCGAGGACTCACATCGGAGCGCTGACAGGCCCCGCCCCCTCACCAACCAGGGGGTGGGGCTACTTCAGCGTCTCCGCCCCCATGTGAGTCTCTCTACTGTGCAACATCAGGATGTGTTGGAGGTCCGATCCAGCCCTCAGTAACATAGATGTATGACCAACGTTTGCTGTGATTGGTGATTGTTCAGATTCTAAAATGGCTGAGTGACGCTCAGGACGAGCGCGGCCACGCTGTCCCGTCAGTTAGTGGAGGGGTCAGAGGTCAGAGGTCGTTTAACCAGGTCACAAACAGCACAGTTCATGTGAGGGGAGGACGACCACTCAGGTCAGTGAACGCTGCACCTGTGAGAGCCGAGTCACTGGATGCAGAGGCGGCATTGGTGCCTCCCTCCCCTTAGTCTTCCTCCTGCCCTCTCTTTTTCTTCACTCCTCCTCTTCCTCCCCCTTAGTCTTCCTCCTCCTCCATCCTTCTCCCCCCTCCTCTTCCTCACCTCTCTTTCACCCGCGTCCAACCCCTCCTCTTCCTCCGTCCTCTTCCTCAGACTCCTCCACCCTCTTCCTCAGACTCCTCCAGCTCCCTCCTCAACCCTCCATTCCCTCACCCCTTCTCTCCCTCCACCCGCTTCCTCCGTCCTCTTCCTCAGACTCCTCCACCCTCTTCCTAACCCCCCCACACCCTCTTCCTCATATACGGGCATGACTCCACCGTCTCCGTTTGAGTGGCGGCTAACGCCAGCCAGCTAGCTAGCTCACGGCAGCTAGCTAACGCCAGCCAGCTAGCATGCTAACGCTGGCCGCTCGGCGCTCACTGGCCGCGCGTTAGCATGCTAGCGGCTAGCCCGGCTGTTGACGGCCCCGGCGTGTCACTGACCTCGCGGGGAACATGGCGGGAGGCTGCTGGAGGAGCCGACGAGCGCGACGAGCCGCGGAGTTCCTCGGTGTCCGGGTGGGAGCGCAGCCGAGCGCGAGCGCTTCCTGGGTGACGTCACGCTCCCGCCCGCTGACCGGGGACTCCTCGTGTTCCGCCTGCGTCACGAGAACCGGCCCGGCGCCGCACAGGCACATTCAATGCCCAAATATGGCTGTCCGGAAGTAACGTTCCAGCTCTTATAACATTCCAACATGATTCTGGCGAGTCACAGTGAGATGAGAGTGTGCAGTGACGTCACCCGCGCTGTCCGAACAATGATGGACGTGTAATGGTGGATTAAAGGCCTGGACGCCCCCGACGTCCCACTGGCGTCTGTCCCGAACCCGCTCATGGGGTCATCCGTGTCGCTATTGGTGACGGCCCGCTAACGTCCGCGATGACGCCGTCTGAGCGGCAGGAAGTGCGGAGGCCAGACGCGACCATATATGGAGGAGGGCTCCAGCAGAGCAGAAATGTGACTCCGTGAGGCGCCGTCCTGCTGCATGTGGTCACCATGGAGATGGAAGCTTGTAGGCTGCATGGTGGCGCCTCCCCCGCGATGTTCCTCTGAAACCGTCACACTCACAGGCTGACGACTCTGGAGCATCACCTGGACACAGTCTTGCCATGACGATTATTATGGGATGACCTGGGACAGCAGCCATAGTTGGAGGATACGATCCATCTGCTCAGGCGCTGTCAGACAGGCGCTGTCAGACAGGCGCTGTCAGACAGGCGCTGTCAGACGGCCCCCCGCAGGAGCCGAAGACCTGCGGAGACCTGGACTGCTGCTCCTGCAGGCCTTGGTCATGTCCTCCATGTCCTCGGATCTGCGCCGCATCTCCAACCAGTTCAGGAACTCTTTCCTGCCAAAAGCTCTTCCACTTCTACAACAGCTCGCTCACCTCTGACTGACAGCGAGAACGCCAAACTCCAGACAGGGTCTAAACCTGGTCCCGATGAACTTGATAACAATGAACCTCTCTTATGACCTGCGGTGGACACATCCATCCATCATCCATCCATCATCCATCCGTCATCCATCCGTCCATCATCATTCATCCATCCTCTATCCATCCACCCATCATCCATCCATCCTCCATCCATCATTCATCATCCATCCATCCTCCATCCATCATTCATCATCCATCTATCCATCATCCCTCCATCCTTCATCCATCCATCCATCATCATCAGTCATCCATCCATCCTTCATCTATCATCCATCCATCCATCCGTCCACTGTGGATATTCCTGAGGATTCTTCCTTTTTTGCTGTTAAGTGTTTTTAGTGGAGTTTTTCTTTGTGGATTTAAGGTCAAAGGTCAGACGCAGCTTGTAAAGCCCAGAGTGACCTGCGATTCCCCACCGACGACCCTGATTTGATGTGAGATGTTGGTAGCGGTGGAGAGACGGTCGCCGGCTCCCCGGTGAGCGATGGCGGCCCACCAGCGGCTCACCACACTCTGGTGGTCCAGAGTCTGCCACCTGTGGCTGTGGGTGCTCCTCTGGCACATGCCGCCTCAGACGCTGGCAGTGGCGGGACGCGCCCAGATGGACCCGCGCTGCTGCTCAAGCACCTCCCTCTCAGTCAGCCTCAGTCAGCATCTCCTCAGCCTCAGCAGCTCATCGTAGCTCACAGCTCGTCAGCTGGAATCATGTGGATGAACACGCGTGTTTGCTTCAGAGCTTTGTCAGGCAACTGAGAGGAATGTGTGGATAGTTTATATCAGCATATGGATATCACACATGTTCATAACAATCATAATATGGCAAGGGGAAACCAATATTCATTTATGATTTATCCACTGTAACCTGCTCATACTGATCAGCTAAAACTTTCAGCTAACAGAACATCTGATAGATTAATCATCACATTAGTGGCATATATATATTCTCTCGTTAATCGAGTTAGTCTATTATTAGCTGCAATAATCATGTAGTCATTGCAAACATAACAACTGTGTCATGCGTCTCACATGAAGTTCACCGAGAGCTTCACGGCCTTCATGAGCTGCAGATAAAGAAGGTCTCAACGGCCTCACACGCGGGCATCTGACATGGCAGGTGGGTGCTGGCGTGTGATTGGTCCAGGCTGCTACATGTCCCTGTAACCTGAGCCAGGCTCGACTGAACACGGCCGGGGTCAAACATGGACCTGACTGGTACGCACAGGTTCTGCGGCTGCGCACCGGTTCCGCTGGTTCCGGACGGTTGGAGGGTTTGTTTTTAATTTTATTTCCAAAGCGCACATCTGCTGCGGCGGCGGCAGCAGCAGCATCAGCAGCGGCAGCGGCAGCGGCACAACAACAACAGAGCCCATCGTGAAAACAATCGGCACGTGACCACTCTGCTGCTCCCTATTGGCGGAAACGAGAGCAAGGCTGCGTCGCTGATTGGTGGGAAACCCGAGAACGCCGGGAGCCGGCCAATCGGGCTCGGGCGCGAGCGAAGAATAAAAGGCGGACGTAAACAAAGCGGCGCAGTTGACGCAGCAGAGACCCAGCGGGGGGAGACGGTCCCGGGACGGCTCGGGCCTGGATGCGCTTGTCTCCACGAAGCGGTGCGGACAGCGGCTGACTGCGGCGGGAAAGCCGCTCTGAAGCGAATGAAGAAGCACCTGATCTTTCACTTCACATTCAGAGGACTTCTAACCCGAGGGAAGAAGAGCAAGAGGAGAAAATGGAGTATAAACTGCGGAAAGCGGAGCCGAAGGACGTGTCCGAGATCCTCCGCCTGGTGAAGGTAGGCCCGGCGCAAGCTAGCGCGGCCGCGCCGCGCCGCGGTGACTCACAGCCGGGGGACGTCCGGAGGATGTCCGCCAGTCGGCTCGGTGTCGCGGCCTTTGTTGACGACGCACATCCGCCCGGACCCCGCCGCCTCCGCCCCCGCCCCGCCGCCTCCTCCCGATATGCTAATGCGCTAATGCGCTAATGCTCTTACCAGCCGGCTGACCGCGCAGGGCTTTGGGGCGTGACGTCACCGGCCGGGGATAAACACGGCCCTAATCAAGTCCAGATGCGGGCAGACGTCCAAGATGGCCGGCTCAGGCGCCGGTGTGTGTGTGTGTGTGTGTGTGTGTGTGTGTGTGTGTGTGTGAGAGAGAGAGTCAGCCGCTGCGCTCACAAACGTCCGCTCCTGGTTGCTAGTGGCGGCGGCGGCGGGGCGTTCAAGTACAGGCGGGATAAACGGGCGTCCGAGTCACCGCGGCGTCTGCTGCCGCCGTGAAAAGCAGCAAAACAAAACAAACAATATCGATCACCGAGTCTTCAGTAACGATCACGTGACGTAGCTGTTTGCTAGCTGTTTTGAGCCGTCCGCATCGGCCTCAGTCGCTGGTCAGCTCATCACTGAGCTGCTGTCGTTCCAGGAACTTGCGAAATACGAAGCCATGGAGCACCAGGTGACGCTGACCGAGAAAGGTGAGTGCGCGCGCGGCCACGCCCATTGCCGGTGACTCCGCCCACTCTTGTAAACATTGTGGCGTCCTTGCAGATCTCCTGGAGGACGGATTCGGTGACACTCCGTTTTATCACTGCCTCATGACTGAAGTCCCTGGAGAGACCAGCGGCGACGGTAAGAGCCCCGCAGGTGCTGAACGCTGCGCGCATGCGTCGTAGCGCAGGTAGCACGCTAACAGCTAGCTCTGCTCACGTGTGCCCGCAGATGTGAAGGCCGTGGGGTTCGCCATGTACTACTTCACCTATGACCCCTGGGTCGGCAAGCAGCTCTACCTGGAGGAGTTCTACGTGATGAAGGAGTACCGTGGTGAGAACACACACACACACACACACACACACCAGCAGTCAAAGCGCTTGCGTGCCTGCCCTTGTTGACCCCCCTCTTGTGTGCAGGGTTGGGCATCGGTTCCGAGATCCTGCGGCGGCTCAGCGAGGTAAGCGTGTCAGCCGCGAGCGGCGGCCCGCCCACATTCGGATCTCGTTCCACAGCTTTTCTCCCGTGAGCTGCTCCGGCAAACGGCCGGACTGCGCCTTTAACTGGCCCCGCCCCTTCTCCTTCCCTCAGCTGGCGGTGAAGACGCGTTGCAGCGGCATGATGTTCGTCGTGGCCGAGAACAACGAGTCGTCCATCAACTTCTACAAGCGGCGCGGGGCCGAGGACCTGTCGCAGGAGGAGGGCTGGCGGCTGTACCGCTTCGACAAGGACAGCCTGGTCAAGATGGCCGCCCCGCCGGAGGAGTGACGGCGGGGGGAGGAGCCTGAACGGCGCCGGGATCGTCGGGCTTTTCTCTCCGTCCGGTCGAAACTTTAAAGAAAAAGGGCAGTAAATGATGTCAAACCTTTTTAACCTCGTTTGTTGAGTTGTGACGTTTCACTGGTCACCTGTGACGACAATAAAGCACCTGATCACAGCGCGGCCACACACGCCTCCTCATGCCTCCGCGTTCACGCCTCCGCTCCCGCGTTCACGCCTCCTCGTTCACGCCTCCTCTCTGAATCAGAGCTCTTAGGCGCCGGCCAATCGTGTTCCAGCACGCGGCGCAAACATGAGATGCTGCTGACAGTTGGTAGTCATAGTAACGTGTCATCACTAAGCGATGCAACCAGGTAACAGAGCAACAACATGAAGCCCAGAGATGCTCGCGACAGCCAATGGTGGCATTTAGCTTGAGGTCAGAGGTCACCGGCCGCTGGCCAAGGTGACAAAGATCTCCAGTTACTCGGCAACCACAGAACCACATCACTTTATTCATGACGGTGCTGCACCAGTCACCCCGACCGCCAGCCTGCAGTCTGATGACATCATCACTCAACAGCCAATGCTGGCAAAGGAAGTTGGTCCGTGCCGACCAATCGTCCGACATTTACAACCAAGCAATGTTAACGTGTGTACTAGTGCTCCCAAAAGCGCCTGAAATGTTACCATGGTAACATCCATCAGCGGCATCATGTCCCCTTCAGCCTCGCAGCTGAGCGCCCCCCGGTGGCAGGAGTGGCATCCTGTGGGTGTCTAAAACTAAAGCTGGGGGATGAACATAAAAGCCGAGACGAATCTCCTGCTGGTCATCATCGCCACGTGTCACGTCAGTTGTCATGGAAACGGCTGCTCGGGGTCTTTCTGTCCGGTTTGGTTCCTGTCTCCGATGTCACCTCTCGCCTGTTGCCCAGACAACAGAGCAGGTCCGCGTTCGCTCCCAAGATGGTGATGATGACGTGGCATGGAGATTCGCGTCTCGAGCAGGAGGCGGAGCCTCTTTCTCGCCGTCTCAGCCGCTCGTGTCGTCGCCCTGCGCTCGCTCGCTCTTCTCAGACTTCAAACACAGAAAATCCAGATGAAGTATCAGCAGCGGCCGGACGGGCAGATGAGACTCCACCGCCAACGGGACTCACCTTCCTCCTGCCGAACCGCGCCTCCTTCCACAGAGCCTCGGCGCCGGCCTGCCCCCGCCGCGCCCACTCGCACGCCGAGTCCCGACTCGCCTGGTGGAAGCACAGGACACAAAGGTCACCGAGGTTTCTGATCAAACATGACAGGCGGTGAGACGGGGGGCGCCGCTCCGGCATGACTCATCATTTCCTTCACCTGAGGCGACACCCACCCCCGCAGGATGTTCACAGTACTACACCTGTGTGTCACAGGAGAGCTCAGTCTCCATGGCAACGCTCAGCTAAAATTCTGTCCCACCAATCGGGAACACGGCAACGCAGCTCGAGACTGCTGCTCGCCCGCACGCCCACACGCCACTCCAAGGTTCAGGAGGTCGGTGACTGAGGCTGCGCTGTGCACGCGACACACAAACACACACACACACACACACACACACACACACACACACACACACACACACACACACACACCTTGAGCAGTGCAGCGGCCTCCTGAGGGTAAAACATGGAGGCCGTCAGACTCATGAGTCCAACAGGAAAAGCCAGTTGTTTGAGCCGGGAGCCTGAAGGAGACACAAGCAGGTCGTTACTGTGATGTCACGCCGCTTCTCTTCTTCACCTTGACTTTACTGTTCTCACAGTGAAGCTACTGAGACGTCACCTGTCTGCTACCCCTGACCCCTGACCCTCCAGTGTGTGTGTGTGTGTGTGTGCAGCTTACCTTTGGCCAGGTAGAGCCCCAGGAAGCCGGAGAAACCTATGGCGCCGGCGCTGGCGTAAAGGTCGGGTGGAGGATGACTCAGCAGCTGGTACACGTCTACACACACACACACACACACACCTGAGAAACTGAGTCATGTCTCCAAGGTCAAAGGTCACCTCAAAAAAAAAAAGAACATGCTCATTTGAGGACACAACATCTACAGGATGTCACAGCAGACCAGTTTGCCGGAGAGCGACCGTTTCCTGTGACGCCGCCGTCACCTGACCAATCCGTGTGCTTATGTTTGCGGCTCGCGTGGGGGCGTGGCCTCTTACCTGTGACCGCCGTTACAGAGGTGCTGATGGTGGGCTCCACGGTCCTATAAACCCGCTGCAAGTGCCATCGTGTCGGCATCGTTGGCGTCGGCATCGTTGGCGTCGGCATCGTTGGCGTCGGCATCGTTGGCGTCGGCATCGGCATCGCCGCGGGGGGACAAGACAGAGGTCGACGTCACAAACTGTCACGTGCAGCTCGAGCGCGTTAAGACAGAAACGTGGACTCTCGGGGTACTGACCTCCACTCTGTCCGCCGCCGCCTGGACGCCGCGCTGCAGAAACCACAGACAAGCCATCAACACTTACGCAGAAGAAGAAGAAGAAGAAACTCCACGGGGAGCTTCAGCGCCTGTGGACCGGCTGAGCTCGGTGCCTTACTATGTCAGCCTGCCAGCCCCGCCCCCACGCCGCTCATCCAGAGCAAAAGTCCACATTCAACGTTCATGAGTTATGATGAAATAAAATGGCTGCCGTCGGGCGGCGTCCGGTGACAGCGGCTCTCAGGTTTGTGTGAATGAACCCGGACGTCAGACAAATGAGTGTGTATGCAGGTCCTGCAGAGCCCTGCAGAATCTGATTGGCTGCTTCAGCGTTTCCACCTGCTCTCCTGTGATTGGACAGTTTTGGACATCATCATCCTCCATTACTGACATAACTGCTGATGCTGACTTGACATTTAGAAAGTCAAATTATTTGCACCAAGCTGGTTTCCAAACGATGGAGGCGGAGCTTCCGCCGCTCTGGTTATGACAGCAGTTTAATTTGGCAGAGTGGAAAACGACGGCAGGACTTAAACGCACCTGACACCTGTTGGTGTACGGCTCCGCCCACTTCCTCAGTGAGGCCACATGCTGCTCCACAGGCCCCGCCTCCGGGTCCAGGCGGCGCCACTCGGCTCGGGGGGCGCTGTACAGAGACGGCAGCTGCAACAGGACACACGACCCGACTCAGTCCGACTGAGCAGATTAACGAAGGCCGCGGCAGCTCCCATCCAGCCTGCCGCTGGTCTCTGCCCCGGACTGACCCCCCCACGACCTCCGTCACACACACATCCGGGTCAAAAATAACACAATTATGGTTTGACCACAACGTTTTACTCATTGACTCGATAGCCGGTAACTGACTGGCCCACCTCATCGATGCTCAGGGCGGGTTCCGAGCTCTTCTTCGAAGCTTCCCCGGCCGCGAGCAGGACCGCCAGACCGGGAGCTGCGGCGCACAGCGACACCTGGTGGCGGGGCCGCAGAATGCAGGCAGTGGTTAGCACCGGGGATGCTCGGAGGCCACCGGCTCTATGCTAACGCAGCTAACACGCGATGACACGCTCATACACTGAAAACCACATCAGGACAGAGGCCTCCGACTGAATATATATATGTGTATATATGTATATAACATATACATAAAATATACATATACCACCCGCCGGTTTCACAGACAGCAGCTGGCAACATGCTAACAGTAGTAGGCTAGTTTAGCACCTAACTAATCCGTCTCCGCGTAGAGATAAAAGAGCGGGAAGCAGGAAAAACGGCCGCTTTAATACGCGATGGATTATGAGATGGTAGTTTACCGTTTTCACGACTCGACAACGTTTCACGACAGTTTAAACGGTAGTTACCATTTTCGCGTAAGACATTTTCAGCCGAAACACTTCCGCTTTCTACGGCAAGTCGCAGAGGCGCTGGGGATGCGCATGCGCACTGTCTCCTCACGTCCTGCAGACCACCCGCCCGCCCGCAGTCCAGCCGGCCTGCGGCTGCTCCCGCGGGACGACGCCACCGGACGTTAACGGAGGTCGAGTCACGTCGTCACTGCGGCCAGGATGACGTCAGGAGCCGAGCCGCTCCAGCAGAACCCGAACGACACCCGAGCAGAACCCACCCGCTCCTGTGTGGAACTCAACATGCAGCGACTTCCCTCCGCTCGTGGAGGATTCGTTTCTGACGTCACTCACGCCGATGATGACGTGAACAGTGACGTGAACGTTTCAAACCTGGAAGTAGACGGGCCCATCCTCATCATCACTGGTGCTGAAGAAGAGTCATTAAACAAAGAACAGAAATGACGACACACACTCTCACACACACACTGACACATTCACTTCAAACTGGCTTTATTAGCACATTGCTAAACACACATCTACACTCACATCAAACATGCAACAAAAACAACGAAGCTGAGAAAAAAACAGTACGCAGCACGTAAAGAAATTTCCATTTTTCTGATATATACACACACACACACACACACGTTTAAGTGTAAATAATAAATATATACACCTATAAAAGTGAAGAATAGCTTAAGATAAAACAATTGCAGCTCTGCCTCCTGCTCGGGGTCTTCTCTGGGGAGCGGGTTTGTCCGAGGCTGGACCGGGTCAGAGGTTCTACAGGTCTGGGACCAGTCTTGGTTCTGGAGTCACCTGCGACTGTGGATCCTGTGGATCAATTTTAACAGCAAACCTGTTATTAGTGTACATTGGGTGCACTCGTAGTATCATGGAGCGGACCCTCCAGCAGACCCTCCAGCAGACCCTCCAGCAGACCTAATTGAAATGCTTTTTGGAAATCAACAAAGCAGGAGAACAATGAGTGTAAAGGTTTGTCCATGTGGCCGTCAGTCAGAGGGGCTGCGGGTGCAGATGTTACGACGATGTGGGCTGATGGTCAGACGCCTTCTAGTTTATCCTCATTGTGATTTTGCTGATTGTTTTGTCCCCTTTGGACCAAACAGACTGGAGAAGTTTATTTATATATATATATATATATATACCTTATATTGTATACACATGTAATATATCTCATTTCATCGGATAGATCATTGTGTTTTCTTTGTTGAATCTTCTAGTTTTCGCACACACACACACACACACACACACACACACACACACACACACACACACTCTTTCAGGCACACTTGCTGTCACACACATTCGCAGGCACTCTCCTTCTCACACACACTCTGCAGTCTCCCCCATCACCACACACAACACAACACAACACAACACAACACAACAAACACACACACGCAGAGAGGAAGCCAGCTGAAAGTCGACCAATATGAACATTTATTTCTGGAAAGAAGTTACAAATCATCTCCAAAGTTCTCGCCGGGCTGCTGAGAGCTCCGCTGTTCTGGTGTTACAGTCCCAGCAGCAGCGTCTGTCTGTGAAATGCTCGACTGTTTCCTACTGACGGACTGAAGACGGAGGGCTAAAGGACGCTACGCTACGACCCGGCGGTACACTATCACTTACACGGCAGGAGGCGGGGCAGCCAGATGATGCGGCCAGGTGAGATGATGCCGCCGGATGAGGAGGCGGAGATGCGACAGCGTGATGACGCGGCGGGGCGGCAGCAGCGCGATGTTGAGGTTAGCAGCCGCGTGACGGAGCGAGGAACTCGTCTGAGGTCTTGGTAGAAGCTCCAGACGAGAGTGAACCAGGGGCGAGCAGTGAGGAGCGGGAGCGGAGCGGCGGCGGGAAAAACAGCCGGCGTGATGCATTTCTGAGTTTCTTTAAACAACATGGATGCCTGACTGCCGCCGAGGCGTTCAGGGGCGGTAGGAGAAGTAAAGGCTGACACGTCCACAACAAACTTAGTCAGTGCAGACTGATGAAGATGAAGGATGACTGGCTGAGCGGATGGTTGACGCGCTGGGGGAGGAAGAGGAGGCGGAGCTCTTTGTTAGCCGCGTGCAGCGCCGCCACGGACGAAACCACCCTGGTGTTCCTGCATAGCTCGGCGGGCGCTCGGCGAGCTGTAGCCCTTTTCACAGTCGGCTCATGAAGCACAACGGAAATAACGTGGACGGTGGCGGGAGGCGGGGCTGCTGGTCGCCAACGGCGATGACTCTGGCTGCCTAACGGGAGCCAGCAGGTAACAGTCAGTCGGCCGGTTCGTACACCGGTCGGCATGGAAACCCGACAGCAGACTAAACGCCGGCGTCAACGCTGCTTCACGTCTCCGCTGACACGACCGCCATTTTCTCGATACATTCAACAGCGCCGACGGCGACCAAAGCTGATCCGGCGTCGGCGTCAGAAGAAGAAGAACTAAGGCGCCGACCAGTCTGGACGCGGCGGGACCGAAAATCGTGGTGAATGAATAGAAACCCGATACGACGCCCTCGCAAAACATCGACATCCAGGTGAAGAGCCAACGAGGAGCAGCGAGTGGAGAGCAGCCCGAGCTCGGATGAACCCGTTAGCAACTGACCTCTGACCCCATGACGTCATCGACAGGCGTCGCTCACTCAGGCAAGCGCCGCATCACCGGGCCCCAACAACGCCGCATCACCGGGCCCCAACAACGCCGCATCACCGGGCCCCAACAACGCCGCATCACCGGGCCCCAACAACGCCGCATCACCGGGCCCCAACAACGCTGCATCACCGGGCCCCAACAACGCCGCATCACCGGGCCCCAACAACGCCGCATCAGCGGGCCCCAACAACGCCGCCCCAACCACGGCGCATCAGCGGGCTGCACCGCCGCCACAGCTGTGCGTCACACAGGTCCAGTGTTCATGAGATAAATTAAAGCAGGAGTCTTCCAGTGCGTTTTGATTGGACGGCTCTAAACGGGAACGCGGCCGCGGTCCAAACGGAAAACCAGGAGAATCGGAACACTTGTTCTCCTCGCTGACAGTTTTCTTGCATTTTCTGAGAAAGCTAATTCTGAGACTGTTCGAGCTGACCGGAAGGTGAGGCTCCGCCGGCCGTCGGCGGGCGGCGGCCATCTTTCCCTCGGCGTGGCGCGGCGCCGCTCTCCGGGTGAAAGCGCTGCCGGTCAGGAGGAGGCTCCCGTCCTCCAGCAGGAAGGTCCGGTTCTCGGAGGAGGAGCCGCCCTCAGCTGCAGCGCCTGACGTGCTCCAGCACGTACTCGGGAAAGTGCAGACTGCACACCTGCAGACCGTCCAGTTTGCAAGGCATCCTGGGATACTCGTCCTCCTTCCACTTGTTTTCGTCGGGGTCAAAGGTCAGGATGGAGTCACTGTAGTGGCCGTTGTAACACAGGCCGCCCAACACCATGATCTGTCTGTCCAGCACCGCCACCCCATGGCCGCTGCGCCCGATGGGCATGGAGGCCAGGATGGTCCACTCGTCCGTCTCGGGGTCGTAGACCTCGGTGGACGGGCAGCCTTGAGACTCGAAGGAAGCCCGCAGGATCACGCACACGCCGCCAAACACGTACAGCTTCCCGTTGTGGGAGATCATCTTGTGGAAGCAGCGGGCGTAGTTCATTTTGGATTTGTTCTCCCAGCAGCTGGCGTGGGTGCCGGGCAGCAGCGGGCCTCGGCCGGCGCGGGTTCTGTGAGCGTCCGGCCCGCCTGAGCTCCCGCCGCAGCCGCCGCCGCCGCCGCCGCCTCCTCCCCCGGCCTCTCGCCCCGGATCAAACACACACACCTGTTTGGACGTGGAGGAGGAGGTGATGCCGCCGGTGATGTACAGTTTACCGCTGAGGACGGTTCCCTCGTGGCCGTACTTGTTTACGGGGTACGGGTCCACAAACTCCCAGCGGTCCTCCGTGATGTCGTAGCGCTCCGTGGAGTAGAACGTCTCGTCCCGCGTCCGACCCGCCACGGCGTAGATGAACTTGCCGATGATGCCCACGGCGAACTCGGACCTGCAAACACGAGTCGGCCGTTTTTTTAGAAGTTGGCCAGAAGAGCGGGCGGCCCGAGCGGGCGCGGGGAGCTGCGGCCGCCTCTCACCTGGGCACCGACATGTCGGCCATGCGCAGCCACGAGTTCTGCCGCGGGTCGTAGCGGTACACCTTGGACGAGGCGTGAAACTCGCCGTCGGGTCCCAGCTCCTCGCCGCCCAGCAGGAAGGCAAAGTTGTTGACGATGGCCAGGCAGTCCGGCCGCAGCGGCACCTGAGGACCCTCCAGCTCCCACCAGACCTGCGGGAGCAGACGGCAGAGCAGCCAGACAGGCGGTCAGGCAGACAGGCGGTCAGGCAGACAGGCGGTCAGGCACAGAGCGACATGTGTGTGTGTGTGCATGCGTATGTGTGTGAGAGAGACCAAACGTGGGCAAACAGGGTGCCTTTACGTGACGTCGCTGCCAGTCATTGAACCTAACGACTTCCTCTAGCTTCCAGCTACGTAGCTTCTGCTTTAGCTGACTTCAGCTAACTGAGGGCTAACGGCTAACGCGCCGCCGTCTCAGGCTGCTCCAGGACCAACCTCCAAATAATTAACAGACATGAGGCCGCCGTTTGCTTTTGTTTCCATTTTCATATCAACTGCGGTTGCTCAGCATCACCAATGATGGATCCAATCAGCAGGAAGGGGTCAGTGGGAGGAGTTTAGCCTGAGAACGCCATCTCGGCAGGCGTGAAACAGCATCGGCGCGCCTGCGCAGCTTTAAGCTTTTGTCAGAATCCTGCGCGAGCTATGGGAATGATCTTTCCGAAAAGACAAAACGGTTCATTTCCAATCTTCAAACATGACGTCGACATCATAGCTCACATCTACGACGTCGATGACAACCCAAAAATGGGTTTAGTACCAGCTTATCTCCGACGGTGCGCCGAGATATGAACGCAGGAGACGAAGCTCACTTTATGGCTGACACCCGATTATCTCCAGAAGGGAGGTCGAAGGTCACTGTCAGTGTTTTGCACTGTAATGGTGATCTAATGCTGAACGTCTGGACGCGGCGCGGCGCGGCGCGGCGCGGCGCAGCACGCTGCGTTCGGGTCGCGCGGGAACTTGGGGGAACTCGGGGCACCTTGGGGCGCTGCAGCAGCAGGATCTTGCTGTTGACCATGCTGTGACCAATCATCCCCCTGAAGACGGCGGTCTGCGGGCGCACGGAGCGGATGCGGTTGGAGCGCGTGTCCACCAGAGGCTGATGGTTGACATCGTGGAAGTAGCTGAGCGCCTGGTCCACTTCCTGCCTCAGCTGTCGCGAGTAGCGGTAGAACTCCGACGTCTTCACCTGCGAGGAGGGAGAGGACTCCGTCACCGCGAGCCGCCCCGACGCAGCCGAGCGGGGGCACGGCGCTCACCTTCTCGAAGATGTTGGCCGGAGTCATGAGGCAGAAGCGGATGGACTGGACGATGGTGTCGGTGTGCCGCCAGCGGCGCCGGTCGTGCCTCAGCCACGACTGGACGGCTTCGTAGAGCTCGATCTCCGGGAAGCGACTGAGCGCGTCGCTGTTCAGGTATGCCTGGTTCGGGGG
>CAAKHG010014085.1:20509-35111 GCA_901007715.1 Dactylopterus volitans
TCCGGGTGGGGTGGGGTGGGGGGGGGGGGGGGGGGGGGCACAAACACAAGAAGCTGGTGACCGACCTCTGACCTCAGCGCGCCTCCAGAAACACGGATGAGCTGCTGGGTGCGAGTCTTCGCCTCCAATAGCGGCTCTGACAATTTTACACTTCCTGTGAGGTGATCTTACACAAAAGGAAAAAAACGCCACTATCATGTTCACAGCGAGCGGTTACACAGTCAGAGAAGCAGCAGCTGTGAGCTGGGGTGCACAGCACTTCCTGTTTGGAATGTGTGATCAGGTGGTGAGAACGGACCGGTGGTCGTCTCCCAGCCGCAGCGTTCTGTACATGAAGCACCCTGGCATGGCTCATTGTGATGTTCATGCCGTCTTTTTGCAAAATGTGCTTTTAATTTTCCTTTTAGTTACAAAATGAGCACATCAAAAATTACGTTATGGACACAGCAGATTTTCTGTGGTCTGGAAGGGGTATGTGCATCTTGCAGTTATGACATCTTTGTCTTTTGAAAAATATGGGGGGAAATTATTCTTTTTTGTGGCTTATTGCACTTTTCAGCAATTTCTTTAGTTAGTGTGGACTAATATACATACTATTAAAATTTGGGATGTAAACATATAAGATCTCTGGAGGACATGTTCTATGGTGGTTCTATGGTGGCTCATAAAGAGCCGGAGAGGAACGCGTCAGCACGCCAGACCTGCAGTCTCTCCAGGCTGAGGTAGGACAGGAAGTCGGGTCGACTCATGAGCGGGACAAAGTTGTCGAGCAGGAAGTTGTCCAGCTGCTCCTGGACGCCCTCCACGCCCACGCTGAAGTCCTCCAGGAGCCGCATGACCTCGGCGCAGTTCTCCAGGCAGATCTTGGCGAGCAGGAAGGAGCAGCAGAACTCCACCGCCTCCGTCAGCTGGACGTACATCGCCGCCTGCCGCCGCCGGGCGAGATGGGGGGGGGGGGGGGGGGGGGGGGGGGGGGGGGGGGGGGGGGAGAGAGGATGCTGCAGCGCGTCACCGCGGTTACACCGAACGAGAGCTAACGCGGGGAGCCGGGGCGCGGCCGTCACCTGCAGGATCTCCTGGACGGTGGGCATGCTGAGCTCCAGCGAGCCGTAGTACATGAAGCGAAGGATGTGGCCAAACCCGGCCGCCGTCAGCCCCTTCATGTGGATCTTGTCCTGGTCCCGCTCCCTCATGTCGGCCGTGAACATGACCCGGAAGTAGTCGCTCTGGGTGGCCAGGAGCGCCTTGTGGGCCTGGAGGAGGAGCCACACATTCACGAAACCATGGCAACGTGCAGGCGAGGACTCAGGCCGCCTCCACGCTGCAGGTCTTACTGCTAAATTACCTTGGTTTTTTCGTTTTTTCGCTGAGATCTGATTTTTCTTTTGCGCAGTTGTTGACGTTAAAATCTAAACGCGAGCGCCATCGGCCTCGGCGTGAACGGTCAACGGCCCCGAAGTGACCTGCACGCGCAGAAGAAGACGACGACGACGACGCGTCACATGGCGACAGGCTGCGTTCACGGAAGTAAATATGGACGCCGCACACGTCGGCGTGCACGAATCGATTTGGAAGTTGTTGCACAATCGAGCCGACAAAATTATGACCGAGAAATAAAGCGTAGAAGAAGATTAAGGAAAAAAGAGGGGGTGGATTTTAACGACGGCCTTAAGCGGCGCAGCAGCTGCTTAAATCCGTCCTTTACATATGGCCTCGCCGTGTCGCCCCGCCCCCTCACCGTGTCGCCCCGCCCCCTCGCCGTGTCGCCCCGCCCCCTCGCCGTGTCGTCCCGCCCCCTCGCCGTGTCGTCCCGCCTCCCCGGCGCACAATTATGACGTCTGTCTCACCTCAACAGTGTGAAAGTCGAGTGACGTGCGACACGAGCGCTCAGACTGAGGTCACTTTGAAAACCATCAGATCCAGTATGTACCCGGTTTAGCAGCACATATGAAAGTGGCCTGGGTCTGAATCTTATTTTTGTGCTGTTCAGACCATCACAAGAGTTGGATTTGGTTCCCTTTTGCCTGCAGTGTGAAGGCAGCCTGACTCTTCAGAGCTGATGTTCCTGAGATAATTCAGATGTGACGACCGTCATGAACCCACAACACCAAAAACCCTCGTCATACATTTCATCTCACACACCAAAGCAGAAGACGAGGACCACCAGCCAGTCAACAGTCTTGGGTGGGAGGGGGGTCTACAGGGTCGTGTGGTGGGTGGATCTACAGGGTCGGGGTCGGTCTACAGGGGCGGCGGTGGGATTCATTTCCAGCGGCACACGTGTTACCCACCTGGAAATGGTGCTCCTCTATTAACAGCGTGACATCCAGCAGCAGACGCTCCTCGTACAGAGCTCTGAAGCCTGATGACACACTCCCATCATGCACCTGTGACAGGTACACCTCCACATCCGCCCCCGACATAACACACCTGGGGGCATCAAGGAGAGTGAGAGGAAGGAGGGGTCACACCTTCTACTTCTTTTGTGATTAAGAATCTAAATGAATTCCATGACCGTCTGACTTATAGATTCACATCAGTCAAAAGTCCGATTACACCTGATTCCTTCAGGTTGTTATGGAAACGCAAGAAGTTGGTGTCCAGTTAAGAACTTTAGATGGTACAAAAGTCCACAGAAAACTGCCACAGGGAAGAAGACATCTAGGTTGATGGAAATAAAAATGAATTTCTTTTCAGAATCAGCAGGTGAAGATCTGGGCGGCTTCTCCTGAAGCTCCGGTGGAAGCAGATTTTGCAGGTGCTCCAGAACTTTTGAGTGATGTGGACCTCAGACGGGAGAAGTCTGGAGAGGTCGCGACCTCTGCTGCAAACACACAGCCGCTCAACTACGACGACTATGATTATTAATATTCATAAGCTTCTGAAACACGTCTGCAGACATGTGAGCTGATGCTCAACAGACAGGAAACAACACACACACACACACACACACACACACACACCATATGCACGCACAACACACACACGCAGACACACATAAAACCCTGTTTACTTTCACGCAGGCATCAGGACATAAAGAGTCATGTGATCATCAGCACAACTGCACGCGGTCGATCAGTAAGAACGCAAATGAAAAACACACACACAGCACACTCACCTCTGATTGGCCACGGGCATGTCAGAGGGGGGTTGTCCGAGCCAATCAGAGGACAGTGCCCCTTGCGTCCAGCCGATGCTAACAAAGTCCCTTTTCTGAGCGTCAATCACCTGGACGACAAAGCCAACACAAGCGCCATGTTAAAGCGTGAAGGTCTACTGATGTTCATGGCGGTCTACAGACGCTCACGAGCATCTTCAGATGCTCACCAGCGTCTACAGACGCTCACGAGCATCTTCAGATGCTCACCAGCATCTACAGAGGCTCACCAGCGTCTACAGAGGCTCACCAGCGTCTACAGAGGCTCACCAGCGTCTACAGAGGCTCACCAGCGTCTACAGAGGCTCACCAGCGTCTACAGAGGCTCACCAGCATCTACAAGCATCTGCAGATGTTCACGGGAATCTACAGAGGCTCACAGGAATCTACAGAGGCTCACGGAGGTCTACAGAGGCTCTCGGAGGTCTACAGAGGCTCTCGGAGGTCTACAGATGCTCTCGGAGGTCTATAGATGCCCAAATGTCTAAAAATGTTCTCGATCTTCTACTTCACGAGCGTCTACAGCTGCTCTCCATCAGAGTTCTCTGGTCTCATCAGCTCAGGCTTGCCTGCCGGCCCTGCTAACGTCCTCCATTCATTTAACTACTACATGAGCAGCACATGAGGACGTTAGAGGGTCGAGAGGAAAAACAGGGCTGGACAGGAAGGAGGAGCAGTCAGCCACTCACGCGCACTTCCAGTGACGGTGGTGCTGCGTTCAAGGACCTTCGTTCATGTCCAGTTTCTGCAGCATGTCACACCAAAATAAAAGAGGGCCTGACATGAAGCTGGTGGAGAAGTTCTACCATGCAGTGAAGTGGAGTGGAGGACTGTACCTTCTGGAGCCCGGGCGTACGATCACGGGATTGGCTGGCTGGGCTCTAAGAGGCCGCTCGCATCTCCTGTGTTTGTGCTTCCCTGGTTCTAAGAGAAGAAAGATGGAGATGTTCCACAACGCATGCAGGTCTTTGAGGGTTACACATTTAGAGCACAAGACATTGTGAGCATCTTGATTAGTAATAATTCACCTACATCAGAGAGGAAGCAAATACATGAGCAGCTTCCACGTTCTCCAGCGGAGACGAACGAGCAGACTCCTGATTAACGTTGCTGCTCGGCAGATCCCGAACGTCTGCACCTTCACGAGACCTTCACTGACCAATCACATTTGTGTATCTGCTGCAAATAGGCCAATACGCCCCGATGTTAAGTGTGACCATAAAACCTGACTGATTTATCAGCCAGCTGTTGTTTTCAGCCGATAGTTGCGCACCACAATCATAGGGTTTTTGGGGGGGCAAATAATGGACAATATTATTCTACTGGGCTGTACGTGTTTCAGTAAAATACAATATGAATTAATGAATTAGTTGTATTGTCAAATAGTGTCCAACAGCCCCCCCCCCGCCTTGCTGAGTATGACGGTCTACTGTCATGGGTGCTCCACCCATCTAGAACTTTTTACCAGTCAGCCAATGAACATTTGTTAGTCAAAGGAACCACAGCTACGTTACTAACAGAAACAACACAGCAAGCAACTGTTGCATTCTGGGAGAGAAAACTGATAACTTGTAAAAAATGTCCAGCAGGGCATGATGGGAGATGTGAGAAGTACTTTTGTGCGTGTGATGACCAAAATATTAGGGACGCCTCTCAGTGTAACCCAGTACAGTTACAAAGCATCACACATTCCAGTCCCAATAATAGTCTAATATGTCAACACCTCCAGGGTGAGTGATTGTGGCCCACCGCCACGGAAAAATAAAAGCCGCCGCACCTTCAGAATAGAGATTTTTTTTTATGTTAAAACCATGTAAAGTATATTGGATATATATACACACACATATATAGCCTACATTTGTGCACATATACTTACCATAATCAGAGTTTGAAATTAATCTAAATATCATGAAACGTGACACTATGCTGCATTTAACTTTATTTTGAAAAACCAACACTGTCGGCACCTGCCTGTCTGGCTGCGAAGTGACTGCGGCTCTCAGGAGTGGAGGGAAGATACGACAGGGAGGGAGGGAGACAAAAGGCCAAAGAGAGGTGCCTAAAGCGCGAGCAGCACAGCACACGCTCCGTTTCCCTCGGCGTCCCCCGCGTACTAAAGGATTCACGATCGCAAACAATGAACATGTTTAATTCTTACGAACGCCCCCCGCTCACCTCTGCCGAGAGGTGGGGATGCGGTTATGGTGGGGGCGGGGTTATGGTGGGGGCGGGGTTATGATAGGAGCAGGCATAAGCTCGCAGCAACCGACGCACAGAGAAACGGCGGTGAGACCCTCAGGCCTGTTGTCACCCACGAGGATGATGATGGTGATGATGATGATGCACGCCGCCATGCTGCAGTGTCTGCATCACACCTGCTGAGCATGTCACAACGCCATCGAAGAGGAGGGGTCGAATCAATAAGCTGATCGATAAAGTGATCAGCTCCGTGTGAAGGAGATGCGTCGCCCTGCCTGACTCAGAGCGGGTCCCGACGCAGCACATCAGAGTCCAATCACGGTCTTCCTTCAAAATAAAGGCCACATTTTAGAGGGAACCTTTATTGTGGCGGTGCAGGACGCACCCGCGCAACAACGCTGCTGTTCGAGCAGCTCACCTGGGGGGGGGGGTCATCGCAGCAAAGGTCAAGGGTCACCAACGAGAACAGAGGAGCTCTGGCTTTAACTGGCGAGGCGGGAGCAGAAAGTGATGGTGGACGCGTCCCAGAGGCTGGAGGCAGCAGATGTTTGATATGTGTGTCGGTAACCGACAGCAGCGGCTGAGCTTCTGCTCCGCTTCAAACTCTGATGGTGGAGAATTATAACCCACAATAATCCATAATAATTATTCTAGTTTTGTTCCTCTCTCTTCCCCATTAACGTCTGTTGTAACGTCTGCTGTAACGTCTATTGTAACGTCTATAACGACGCCGCACTGACCGCGTCTCCCTCATTCAGCCAATCAGCCGCGCTCATCTCCCGGTGAGGTGTTCAGTGACCTCGGGACACCGGAGCTCTGGCGGGCTGCTGGCTGACGGGCGGCTGCTCGCTCCGTTCGCTCGCCGGCTGCTCTGGACTCCCACGACCGTCCCGGTGTGAGCGGAAGCGTCCATTCACGGCGACACGTTTGACATCACGGTTGTGTGCGGGCGCAGCGGCGGATCAGTCCGAGAGCGGCGCCGGACACACGACGCGTCCGAGGACGCGAGCCGCGGTGACGTTTCCGTACCGCGGCTCCGTCACCGGCAGCAGGTGCGAGTGCAGCGCGCAGACCCGCGGACGCTCTCAAAACAAAGGCTGCTCGTCCCTGCTGGAGCCGGGGCTAGCTGCTAGCCGCTAGCTGCTGCCGTGCGGCGTTTGAGACTCGCGGGTACTTACGGGGGGCTGCCTGAACGCGTCAAACCACGGTAACGGCTCTCGGCGGCGAGCGGAGCACCGGGGACCCGCCGAGCCCCGCCGGAGGAGCGTCACGTTAGCGGCTGAGTCCCGCCGTCTCACCTCGGCGGTGCGAGTCCACACAGCCCCTCTTCGACCAGGCAGCTCTGGCTCCGTCGGACATGAAGTTGCGGGTTCGGCTCCGGGATCAGGAGAGCGGACGGCGGCGGTGCTCCGCCATGCTCGCGCCCACCAGCGAGACGCCGCGCTCGGTTCTACATCAGACGGCTAACACATCACAGCGGTCCACTAGCTCCGCGGACGCCATCTTCTGCACCGACGTCACTTCCCCTTTGGGCGGAACTGAAGGGCGTAGCGCGGTGCAGCAGAGATTGTGTACAGTGAAGAGGTATCACTTCATAGACCACCTGCTGCCACAGCGATCCTGCTCGACCCCCGCATTATTATCATGATTATTATGATGGTTATTGGTTTTATTGTTGTTATTGTTACTGTATTCTGGGCATGTTAAAGAGTTGTCACTTGACAAACCACCTGCTGCCACAGTGATCCTGCTCAACCGCCACAAGTATTATTATTATTGGTGTTATTATTTTATCCTGGACATGTTATCAAAGATCATGTTCATGTTCATGGCTGATGATTATGATGCATTCATGAGCACAAAATCTCACGTACGCTGCAGGCTGGGACGCGCTGGAGATGCTGCTGCACTCACGCGGCTCCACGCTCCAACACAGCCGCAGTTGTACTGAACAACAAAAAGACTCAGGATCAAATTATACCGCCGAGGCTGATTTCACGTTGAAAAAAACCTAAACTTTCTTTACAGTAAAAGCAAGATTTTCATTTTCACCATGAAAGTTAATATAAATGAAGAGAGCGGCTTTCTTCTTCACTTTGTTGCTGTTAAAGCTAACTTATTTAGCTTTGGCTTTCTTTGATTTTAACTTTGATAGCTCTGTCGCCATGACAACCATGCTGTGATTAGTTGTCATAGAGTCTACATGAAAGTTGACTTCAGTGACTTTCTCTTTGTTTACACTCATAAACACCAGTGACACATGCAACAATCCATGCAGCTCTCAGCATTCACGTGTTCTGCAGTTGTACCTGAATGCATCCGAGACATTTATGAGGCTGGCTCTTCCTTTGGCTATTCAATAACGGTGAAATGCACACAAAAAAAATTACATTAAAAAACTACAAACTTGTCAGCTGCAAACAGATCAGCATCCACATGAAGAACTGAGGCCTCCTGCTGTGGAGAAACACATGTGCATATGCACCACGCACACATTCACCAGCCATAAATGCCTTTTATTTGACCATAAATAATAATACCCACATATACATGTGTACATATCCCCCAGCAACATCCCATTTTTATTTATTCTTTCTTTGCTAACAAGGCAGAGTCTGATCCTGCGGAAAGTCCAGGTCCACTTTGGCTCAGCCGGCTTCTTCTCATTTACTTAATTCACCCCAAAGGTCTGACCAGCTGCACAAGGAGGAAGAAGATGAAGAGGAGGAAGAGGAGGAGGTCAGTTCTGATGTCTGCACCGATACACAAATACTGCATTTGTCCTTGAGGGAAACTGGTTTACAGCAATAATGGGACATTTCCATGAACCATCACTACATACAGGAAGATATCAGTTGACAAACCTCAGCACCTGAAATAAGCATGAAGACAAAGTCCACCGACAAACCCAGCGAAGATCCTGACTTAGTACCCAAAGATCCTGACCTCTTAACCAAAGATCCTGACCTCTTAACCAAAGATCCTGACTTAGTACCCAAAGATCCTGACCTCCTAACCAAAGATCCTGACCTCTTAACCAAAGATCCTGACCTCTTAACCAAAGATCCCAACCTAGTGACCAAAGATCCTGACCTAGTACCCAAAGATCCTGACCTAGTACCCAAAGATCCTGACCTCCTAACCAAAGATCCTGACCTCTTAACCAAAGATCCTGACCTCTCAATCAAAGATCCTGATCTTAGTAACCAACCAATGAACCCCTAAACTATTAACCTAGAAAGGAACTGTAGCCAGTTAACCTACAAAAGATCCCGTCTCTGTCCTGAGCTTTGTCGCCATACAATGTGACATGAAAGCAGTCTCAAGCTAAAGCGTCATAAAGCAGGTGGTCTGCTTGCTGTCTGATGGTCCCTCTCTCGTCTTGCACAGACAGACAGACAGGAGTAAGGAGCTTGGGATTATCTGGTCCTCTCCACAGACCTGTGTGTACTTGTACACTGAAAAGTGACCAAGACTCTAGAGTATTTGAGAGTTTTTTTTTCCATGCTACCGCGTTGGCCGGTGAACCACTGGAACCTGTTAACCGGTGGTGATGCGCGCTGGTTGGTGCTAAATGAACGACAGTAGCTGCTGTTTTTTTTTGTTTTTTGTATTTTTTTTTGAATATTCTAATTTAGAGTAGCCAATTAACCTCTGCATGCTTTTTGGACAGGAGCTGCTGGGTGGTTCATTGACGGTGTTGTACAGTTGCATCAGCCGCTTCGGAAGGACCCCGCTGCCTTATCTATTACCACGAGTACATCTACTACTTAAATTAAATCAGATAAATGTGTATATATATCTATTTAATGTTCTGGTTACATCCAGGTTACCACAACCACTCGGCGGATAAATCTGTTTTGATAGCGGGAATAAAGAGGAGGAGTCGCCGGGTCCGGTGAGTCAGGCATCTCACCGGCCACCTCCTCCATCCTTTCTCATTCAAGATGGCGGGCGACGAGTCTGGAACAACGCTGGGGCAGCCGCACCTGGCCAAACAAGACCTCGCTTCCCTGGTGAGAGACGTCGTCGCGGTCCGCGCGGCCGCCGCTTTCGCGTCGCCGCGTGTTTCGCTCGCTTTGACAAATATTTTGTGATAAAAGGCGGAATTTGCTGCGCGGAACGAGCCGCGGAAGCTGCGCCGCCGCCACCCGGCGTCATGAGGGCGAACCCGAGCCCACATGACGGCGCGGAGGCCGCCGCGCTTCTACCGGGAGTCACAGCGAGCCGCGGCCGCCGTCGCCCCCCGGTTAATATCACACACACACTCGGATCATCGTCCGTGTCCGCGTTTTTCTGCCGAACCGGTCAGTTCCAGCTTAAACGCTAGCGACGATGCTAACAGCGGAGCCGAGGGGACGGAAATCTCCCGAGGTTTTAACGGGATTCGTGACGTCACCAGGTTCGCTGTTACTTTAGAGTAGCAACAATAAATCGGTCATATTCATGTAAAGAGGACAAAATAAGCTCCATTTAATGTTCTCACGTATTCATGAAGATATGAGGTGGTTCTAATCATGCAACGTTTCAGATATTGGGGCTGATTATCTGCGGCAAAATAGGATTTTCTTTAATGATACTACGTGTGGAACTATTTCACCAAAATGATTGCGAAGTTACTGTTTTTAAAACAAAACTTTGTTTGTTAATCTTGGAATCGTTTGAGTCAGTCCTGTAAATCATCCAAAATGGTCCCATTGAATCTAAAATAGAAGAAGAGACGAGTGTTATTGTTTCACAGGTAAATGGCTCCTACTTTGACTGTATAATTCTCAGAATATATGTTTCCTTCATCTGCGGGTCATCAAAAACTGATAATAAATAATAATAAACGGACATAATAAACTGATATTATACCTTGATATGTTACTGGTAGAACTTGCTTGAATGTCAGTCAGTTTGACTACCTGAGCGTGTTGATACAGAGACGATAAACATTGTCCTGAATCTTGTTGATTTAGAAGGTTGGTCAGATGTTTTCAGGGGGCTGGCAGCAGCAGCAGCAGCAGCACGGCTGCGTCATGTACGACACCACCAGTGTTACCAGTTGATACTTGCTGAGTCACCCTGGCCCCGTTGATTCTATTCACCCTGAGGATTAGCATGTAGCTGAGTGTGTTGTTCTCTGCAGGACGTGTCCACCCTCACCACTCTGTCGCCAGAGATCATCAGCAGACAGGCCACCATCAACATTGGTATGAAAGCACATGGCGTGGTCTGTGATTGCATGGCACCAGTCGGGGCTGGCGTGCGTTCACTGTTGTCCTCTTCCTCGCAGGCACCATCGGTCATGTGGCTCACGGGAAGTCCACGGTGGTGAAGGCCATCTCTGGCGTCCACACGGTCAGGTTCAAAAACGAGCTGGAGAGGAACATCACCATCAAGCTAGGATATGCTAACGCTAAGGTGAGTGCTTCTGTGTGTGTGTGTGTGCGTGTGTGTGTGTGAGAGGGGGGGTTTGCTGGTTTGAATGCAAACACTGATGAACTTTGATGTTACATGTGTAGAAGCATGAGAGCAGCACCGCAGGGAAATCGGCGACGTAGAGTCCTGCCATGTTTCATGAAATTTAACGTGATGATGGCGGCGTGCCGTGACTTTAGCCCAATTTCCACCAAGCAGTTCAGTTGGGTTCCGTTCGTTCCGCATTATAACGGTAAACCCTGGATCCATTTGTGTCTCCAAAGCAGACCTTACCGCACTTGCTAGGCGGGATTTATTCCACACACTCTTTGACACCAGGATAATCACTGCGGAGCTTTTAACTTCTGCTCCTGCATCGCTTGGCTGTCGGCTGGAAGCCCTCCGCAGCCTCTCTGAAAGACCAGCTGGAGAACCCTCCGGTTCCTCGCTGCTCCATCCAGCTCCCGCTGTAGCTCCTCCCTCCCTCTGACTGGCGTGCCACTATTTTCCACAGAAAAATCAAAAGTCTGGAATGTCCACTCGAGAAATCGATGACGGCAGCATACAGTGTGTTTGTGTTTTATTCCCACTGTTACGCCTCGACCGGTGTGACCAATCAGCAACCGCGGCGTGTTTAGCCCCATCCTTTTGGTACAGAATTGGTGTACTAGCTACACCAACAGAGGGGTCACCAAGATCAGGGCGGTGCCGTTCTTTTGATACCGTCCACAACTTTTGTCAATGGAAACGGCAAAAAATGCAAACTGATCCAAACTGAACTGCTCGGTGGAAACGGGGTGAAAAGTACCGTGGCGATGGCGGACTGTACCGCAACGACGATGGTGTACCATACCGCCTACTGTACCGTGACGACGATGGTGTGCCATACTGGGTACCGTACCAAATCCCGTACCACGACAACAAGGCTGTACTGTGCTGCGTACCATACCGCAACGACGACTAGTGTACCGTAGCGCCCCGGTGGTGTACCAGGCTGTGGCATAAAACGGACCCCGTGGGCGCCGCTGCCCGCCTGACGGCGACTGTGCTGCTGTGGTTCCAGATCTACAAGCTGGATGACCCCGGCTGCCCGCGGCCCGAGTGCTACCGCTCGTGCGGCAGCAGCACCCCTGACGAGTTCCCCACAGACATCCCCGGCACCAAAGGCAACTTCAAACTGGTCAGGTGAGTGTGACGGCGCAGGTGATCGCCGCCGCCGCTGCCGGCACCGCGACTGACGCTCCGCTCTCTCCTAGACACGTGTCGTTCGTGGACTGTCCCGGCCACGACATTTTGATGGCCACCATGTTGAACGGAGCCGCCATCATGGACGCGGCCCTGCTGCTCATTGGTGAGACGTCAAACTGGGATGGGCTTGAACCGCGGCGAGAAGCTGAGGCGTGGTGTGATGGTGGCGTTCTCCCGATTTTGTTTCCCCACCAGCTGGAAACGAGTCGTGTCCTCAGCCTCAGACGTCGGAGCACCTGGCGGCCATCGAGATCATGAAACTGAAGCACATCCTCATCCTGCAGAACAAGATCGACCTGGTGAAGGAGAGTCAGGCCAAAGAGCAGTACGAGCAGATCCTCACCTTCGTGCAAGGTGAGCTGGCGCCGCCGCCGCCACACCGAACCAGAACCAATCACACCGCACGTCTCAGCAGGGCCGATATCTGAACCAACACTGGAGCGCGATACGTCTCCACACTCGCATCAGTCGCCATTTCCACATCTGTGATCCACATCGGTGATCCACCTTCATTCATCGTGACGCATTATTATATCAGTATTATTATCATGTGCTCCTGCCTGGCGATAGACGACAGTCTGTAGTCTGTTCATCCAGTCATCTGGGGAGTAATGAACCGGATTTATGGGGGTGACCACTGTCCGTCCTCTGAGTTGAGTCATGCGGCGTTCCTGGCGTTCCTCATGACCCGGCTTTGGTCCGCAGGCACGGTGGCTGAAGGCGCTCCCATCATTCCCATCTCGGCGCAGCTGAAGTACAACATCGAGGTGGTGTGCGAATACATCGTGAAGAAGATCCCCGTCCCCATCCGAGACTTCACGTCTGAGCCCAGGCTCATCGGTGAGCAACCAGACCTTCGCTGATGCTGAGAACCTCCCGCTGCTGCTGAGAACCTCTTTGACCTTCTGCCTTTCAGTCATCAGGTCCTTTGATGTGAACAAGCCCGGCTGCGAGGTGGACGACCTGAAAGGAGGCGTGGCAGGAGGGAGCATCCTGAAGGGCGTCCTCAAGGTCAGACCAGCTCTCTAGAACAGACCTGAGATCCGCTGCTTCCCTCCGGGACAAATGTAGCTGTAGCAGACCATGTTGGTAGATGACCTCTGACCTCTGTGGTGCTCGGTGACCTCCAGGTGGGCCAGGAGATCGAGGTGCGACCCGGGATCGTGTCCAAAGACCAGGAAGGAAAGCTGATGTGTAAACCCATCTTCTCCAAGATCGTCTCTCTGTTTGCCGAGCACAACGACCTGCAGTACGCGGCGCCGGGAGGCCTCATCGGTACGTCCTCGTTCTGATTGGCTGTCGGGTAACGAGGCGCAGAGGATGGAGTTTGTTCTGTGTGAGGTCGGAGGTCAGCCATCGTTCTCCTTAACGGGAGGCGTTTGTGTGGCAGGAAGACATGAAGCACACGCGTGCTACGCTAACGTAGCGTTGTTGTTCGGCGTGTGTGTGTGCGCGTGTGTGTGCGCAGGCGTGGGAACAAAGATCGACCCGACGCTGTGCCGGGCGGACCGTATGGTCGGGCAGGTGCTCGGCGCCGTCGGCGAGCTGCCAGAGATCTTCACCGAGCTGGAGATCTCCTACTTCCTGCTGAGGAGGCTGCTGGGAGTCCGCACAGAGGGAGACAAGAAGGCAGCCAAGGTTAGTGATGCATTGTGGGAAATGTAGCTCACCATCGTGTCCGGGACGAACGCGGCGACGGTTCCATGCCAGCGGTGGTAAACGCATCGACGACACCGCGGCTGCTGTGCGCCCCTGCAGGTCCAGAAGCTTTCCAAGAACGAGGTGCTGATGGTCAACATCGGCTCGCTGTCCACGGGCGGCCGCGTCAGCGCCGTCAAGGCCGACCTGGCCAAGATCGTCCTCACCAACCCCGTCTGCACCGAGGTGGGCGAGAAGATCGCGCTGAGTCGCCGCGTGGAGAAGCACTGGCGGTAAGCAGCGCGAGTGGGAAAAGCCCGTATACACGGGACACGGCAACGGTCACCGCGCGATGCCCACGGCAACGGTCACCGCGCGATGCCCACGGCAACGGTCACCGCGCGATGCCCACGGCAACGGTCACCGCGCGATGCCCACGGCAACGGTCACCGCGCGATGCCCACGGCAACGGTCACCGCGCGATGCCCACGGTCGCGATGGCGACAGTGGATTGAAAATCCTGCGCATATAGTTGACGTGATGAAAGAAGCGTCCTTATTGGTTGATGCTGGAATGGTCAGTGGGAGGGGCTCCTTTAATATGTATGAGCATGGTGCGACCTGATTGGGTGTCGGGCGTCGATCCATTCCAGCACCAACCTCAGTTGTTTGTCCTCATACTCTCGTCTGATTGGCTCCCCTCTCTGTTGTTTACTCCCGTCAGTCTGATTGGCTGGGGGCAGATCAGGAGGGGCGTGACCATCACGCCAACGGTGGACGATGACTGAGCGGACCAAACTGGGACGTTACCATAGCAACGCCGCCATCAACCGGACATCACAACCATCTCGCTCATGTTTTTGTTTGATTTTTGTTTTGTTTTTTTAGTTTTTTTTTTTTTTTTTTTTGATCGCTTTCCGGCAAAACGGGAAGGACGAATCACGTGGTGGCGCCGAGG
>CAAKHG010014090.1:0-16772 GCA_901007715.1 Dactylopterus volitans
AACATGTCAGTCAAACGAGTTTGAGCTCAGATTTTGCTTAGTCCAGCCGGATCGTCTCAGTGTTTGCCCATCTGGGATTTGTGATTGCTCTGCCGGGACGTGTCCAGGGAGGAGATGCTGCTGCAGACGCACGCCAAGGCACGATGAAGGAAAGAATATATGAACATGATGGCAGCCGATAAAGGCTAATTGGGGCATACTATGGTAAATAAATAATAAATTACAACCAACCACAGTTAAAGTAATGTTTTTTAAATTGATTTCTCTGAAGATGATTATAAAACCAATTGAATTTTAAAAGCACATTTAAAAACAGTTACCAGCTGACCAAAGTGCTGTACAAGTGAATAATAACAACCTTAAACATCACAATAAAAGCAGGAAGACAGGCACTAAAATGGCACACATTCAAAAAAACGTGGTCATATTCAGAAAAGCACATTAAAAATGCGCATGTTAAAAGGGAGCTTTGTGTTTTTATTGACACATTGAAAGTGAAGCAGTTCACAGGCTTCATCTTGTGTTTCTGCTCCTCTTCCGACTAATTGAAATGAGCAAGTGACGGGCAGGTGGTTCATCCAATCAGCTACCACGTTTGTTTTTGGTTTTTGGTTTTTTTTTCAGATTTTTTTAAAAAACAGTTTCCAAGATCGACTTCCCAGCTGGTTTGTCTGATTACATAAACAAGACATCAAACTGATTAGATATTAATGCAAACGCAAATTTAAAAGGAGTACTAGACAGAAGTGTTACATTTAGTTATTTATTTATCATGTAAATGATGATAACTTAGAGACTGTATTCATGTGGAGCAAAAGGATCAATTCAGGTGCATGAAGGCATCTGGGAGCCTGTGTCTTATTCACAGAGGAAGAATGTGGACCTTCCCTCTGAAATACAGATTTGTGGAACCAGATTTCCGAAGACCTTTAAAGAATATTTGTAGCAGCTCACCAGGCTGGAAAACTTTAAAAAATAAAGCTAAGATAGATGATCTTTAACTAAAAGGATCCTCTGGGAACCTTTTTTTTTTTTTTTGGCTTGAATAAGAAACATGTGGTGATTCATAACCACCTCATGTCGTGGGTGAGACCTGGCGGTGGCGCCGCCGCGGCGCGGCCAGCTCGGCTCCCTCTGCTCCCTCTGCTCCAATTATGAATTCAGAGGCGCAGCAGCAAATCCTGGTGGAAAATATCAAGCAATCCAGCCGTGAACGGCAGCTCAAGAGAACACAGAAGTCCAGCGGTTAATGCAGATGATATTTAATGATATGGAATAACCGGGCCCGAGTCCCGCCTTTAATCCTGTGACATGTTGTGGAAGTGCCTGAAGAGGGCAGCTCCTGCAAACACCCAGGCGTCCCTGAGATGAAGCTGCCCCGTAAGATGGAGTAGATTCATATTTCTCTCCAGGGGTTCGTACGTTTGAGCAAAACACATGTTCAAGATCATTTTTGATCATTTTCTTCAGCAAGTAAAGACATTTCTCCTCCATGTTTTTTAGTCATATTTGTGAAGAAATGCAGACATTTCGAAAGGGTCCCAAAAAAAAAAAAATCATATATTTATTTAAAGGACTTTTTGTCACCAGCCGCGGCAGAAATGACATCATCCGTGTGGACAAATCCGACAGATCAGGACAATCTTCACATTAGCATTTGTAACTGCTGATATTATCAGCAAATTGCATTCAAGTATCATAAAAGTTGCTCTTTGTAGCATTTCCCTCTTGCAGGAGGCGGAGCTACAGTTACTTTATGCAGAGTCGGCTAGTTTGGTGTTGCCCAACATAAACCGCACGATGAATCTGAGGAGTTCTGCAATGATTCATGGGAGGGGCACAAAGACAAATAAAAGATATCATACACAAAAAAATTAATTAAATGACCTTTTTTTCATCATTTTATTACATTTATTATATACTGTTTTGGTTTTTTTTCCACCATGACGGGGTCCTCAGGGCCTTGGCAGACACAGTCAGCACAGCAATGAACATCAGGTGGTGCCAGCACACCCCCAAGCAGTCCGTCAGAGCTCCCTCAAGCCCCTTGGAGTAAAAGGACAGCTGTGCAAAAGAGCCTTCAGAAACATCACTGAGGCTGCTGAAAAAGCTTTGAGAGGGCTGCGGATCCAGTGGGGGATCCGGCGGGGGATCCGGCGGGGGGCCGGGATCCGTGGAGCAGGGCGCCACTTGGCTGATCACCCCTGACTGGGTGGCGCTGGTGAGGGTGCCTGATGATCAAAGACCCGAAACATCCTACGGCCCTGTGTCCTTCGCTGAAGACGTGTCCAAGTAGCACCAGGAGGTGGATTCTGGAACCAAAAAAATGAAGCCACGTGAGAAGTTGAGTGTTTATTAAACTGATCGGATTTTTGTCGGAGGGAAATCTCGATCTCAGAAGTGACCGTTGGTGTCACGTGCATGCAGGACGATAAAACACACAGCTTTTTAATAGTTTTCAGGTTAAATTGTAATAACTTAATCAAGTATGTCAATTTGTACTTCACACATTTACCTCACAGTTACATTCCAGGCACTTTATGGAGCTTGTAAGAGGCTTTTTCCCTCTTCTGTTATCCAGCTGCAGTCGTCTGTGCCCGCCTTAAGAAGGCATGAAAGAGGAAGCGACGTGTTTACGGAGCTCAGCCCACACAGACGGGATCCGGCCTCGTGATTGGACCACACGCTGATAAGAGCTGCCCGTGTTCCTGACTTTGCGAGGGTCTGCTGGGGGAAAACAGCATGGAAACTGCGGGGAAGGTAGGTGCGCTGACCTCTTGTCGGAGGAGATTTCGTCAAAAGTAAAGTTATGTGATCGCTTTTTTCCTTTTTTTAATTGAATGAGAGGAATTTGAAACACAATAACACTGCCGGGCGTCTGCTCAGCCTAATGTTTGCACAGTAGGGCTTGATGTTTACAGTGCGAGAGGACCGAGAAGGGAAACCCAGGGTGGGTTTGAATTTGCTACTTGCTACAATTTGGGTCATAATTAAACAGCCATAAAAGATAATCAGCTCATTCTGTTTCAGAATCGATCAAATAAACAAAAAGGGAGTCACTGTAAAATTTAGTGAGTCAATAGTTGAGGACTGCTCAAGGGAGTGGGAGGATGGGGGAGGAAGGGTGCTACAGGATCTGTTCCAGCTTGTTGAGAAATAGAGCAGAAGAACTTCTCTGCATCGGTTTCACCCTCCAATCTGACTGCTTGTACCTCGATATCAGGAGAGCTGTAGTTTCTGAGTGGTGACAAGCCGCCGGGTGTTTGCTTGCTTGCGTTGCAGGTGATCCGTTGCAGGGCCGCGGTGGCATGGGAGGCCGGCAAGCCCCTCGCGATGGAGGAGGTGGAGGTGGCACCTCCTAAAGCCGGGGAGGTCCGCCTGAAGGTGAAGGAGCCGCACGCGTTTTTTTTTTTTTTTTTTGCGTTTGTCTTTTAACGAACCTTCAGAATCTCCAAAACGATCATTGCGTGAGATCTTATGAGATCTCAGACGACACACTTTACTGTGTTTACTGCTCAAACTAACTCCTCTTCTGTGCTTTATCTACAACATGCTGCTTTGCAGTGTACTTTGCCCCCTTTGGGGATTTGAATTTCCTTCAGTACATTGTTCGTGTACACACGGGAAGGGTGTGTTCCTCACACACCTCTGGGTTGGGCACATGTCAGATTGATGTGCTGTCCTGCAGGTCGCGGCCACGGGAATCTGCCACACCGACTCGTACACACTGAGCGGCTCCGACCCGGAGGGGGTCTTCCCGGTGGTGCTGGGCCACGAGGGTGCCGGTGTTGTGGAGAGCATCGGGGAGGGAGTCACCAGGTTTAGACCAGGTTCTCGTCAATCTCCTCTGTCACGCGGCCGGACGATCGCTGCGGTGGCGTGATGCTATTGAACTGTACCGGGTTATTCTGAGAGGTGTCCCTACAAATCCGATACGACCAAAATATTAGGGACACCTCTCAGTACAACCCGGTACAGTTCAACAGCAATTGAAGTCCCAATAACAATCATTAACATATGTCAGCGCCTATGTAAAGCAGATTCAATAAAAATTAAATCTAAAAATCGTCCTTAAGGGAGAGTTTATTGCAGGGCTTCTGCATTGTCTTGTACGGTAAACATGCAATGGTCAGAATATCATGCTTGATAGGCGTAAGTGCTCATTAAGTGTGATTTTGTGTTGCAGGGGACACTGTCATCCCCTTGTATGTCCCACAGTGTGGAGAGTGCAAGTTCTGCAAGAACCCCAAAACGAATCTGTGTCAGAAGATCAGGTGAAAGTGCAGTCCCGACCATACAAATCAACGGCGTGTTGCCTTGAGCAGAACCTCTGAACGGCTCCGTCCGTGCTTGCAGGCTGACTCAGGGCAAAGGTCTGATGCCCGATGGAACCACACGATTCTCCTGCAAGGGCAAGAGCCTCTTCCACTTCATGGGCTGCAGCACGTTCTCCGAGTACACTGTGGTGGCGGAGATCTCGCTGGCCAAGGTCGACCACAGGGCCCCGCTGGACAAAGTGTGCCTGCTGGGTTGTGGCATCACCACGGGCTATGGAGCTGCTCTAAACACGGCCAAGGTGAGTCGGCCTCCCAGTAACTGCATGGAGCAGGTGGATTAGCCCGTGTCAGAGGTCCGGCCTTGGAGCAAGTTTGCAGGTTCAAACTGCAAAAAAGAAAATACAACCTGTGATTAGAGATAGCGGATCGGGGGGTGGTGGTGGACTGTGGGCGGGAACCATGGCACTTTTGTACCTGAGATAAGTGTCTCTCCAGAGATTTTAAAAAGAAAAGAAAAATAAAGTCATGAAATTACTGTATTAATGAAATATGACATATAATATAACAGTACATTTCAAAAGCATCACTGGTGGAGTACTGTAAATGTCTTCACTATTTAAGTCATATTTTTCTCGGTCTCGCGCACGTACAACTTTTATATCCTGTATTTTCGTAACTTGTTCCAAAAAAACAAAACAAGAACAACCTCAAGGGCAAAAGACATAGAGATGTTTTGCTTTTGGATTAATTGCCGGAAGGTTTAAACCGCCTCATGTTCTTCAATGGGTTTCTCTTGTAGAGAAGCCTTATTAAGCTAATGTTTAGCATGCCTACAAGCTAAAGACACCTCCTATTATTTCGCTCAACCTCAGCGACTTTAAACTTCAAATGAGTTTCTAAGAAAATGCTAACATGCTTACAAGCTAAAGATGGTGACCATGGTAAACAGTGTTTCTACTAAACCTCAGCATGTTATCATTGTAACCATGTTAGCATGCTGACATGCTAAAGGCATCATTTCAACATCATTTCACCCCCATCAGCGTCACTTACTTTGAATGAGTTTATTAGCAAATGTTAGCATGCTGACAAATTACTTTAAATGCTTATTAGCAAATGTCTTAGCAAATGCAAACCTGCTAGCAAGCTAAAGACATATGCTTTTATTCCCATGTGCCTCAGGTACATTAAATGAGTGTTAGTATGTTCACAAGCTGAAGATGGTGACGGTGGTAAACAGTGTTCCTGCTAAACTTCAGCATGTTATCACTGCAACCATGTTAGCATGCTGACAGCAGTTATTAGCAGTATCTAGATGTGCAAGGATCACTGATTGCCATTTCCTGTGCCATAGATTGTATCGTGTTTATGATTAGTGATGTATTGATGATATTATTGGTTGGCCCTGCAGGTGGAGGCGGGGTCAACCTGCGCAGTGTTTGGACTGGGCGCGCTGGGCCTCGCGGCGATCATGGGCTGTAAAGCATCAGGTGCCAGCATGATCATCGGGATCGACCTCAACCCCGACAAGTTCAAAACTGCCCGCGAGTTTGGCGCCACGCACGTTGTGAACCCGAAGGACCACAGCAAGCCCATCCAAGAGGTGCTCGCTGAGATGACGGACGGCGGCGTGGACTACTCCTTTGAATGTGTGGGCAACGTAGCCATCATGGTGAGTGATCGACTCCACATTTAGCGACGAACGTCTCTCTTGCCAGAGGTGAATGAGCTCTGATGTGGCATCGCGTCGGCAGCGGGCGGCTCTGGAGGCCTGCCACAAAGGATGGGGCACCAGCGTCATCATCGGGGTGGCGGCAGCCGGGCAAGAGATCTCCACCCGACCCTTCCAGCTGGTGACTGGACGCACCTGGAAGGGCACCGCCTTCGGAGGTAAGCTTGCCGTTGTGAGGGTGATGCACCTCTAGGATTTACGCACACAGAAGTCTAATTATGCTTATGAATCAAGATAAACATGTCAAGTCATTGTGATGTCATAGCCATAACTGACAAAGATGAGAAAGAGATGCAAGATGTCTAGCCGCTGCTCATCGCCCAGGCAGTGCAGCTATTAGCAAAGTTTAGCTAACAACCCTGTCACAGTCGAGTTAAAGGCCCCTCTTACCTCATGTTACAACATAATCCAATCAGCCACAACATTACGACCACTGCATGTTTACCACAGAATATGATGCACAGGTGTCCCTAAACTTTTTTCCACCCAATGCATGAGAGGGATGACCAAAAAATTAGGGACGCATCTCAGTGTAGCCCAGCTAAGCTCAACAGCATCACAAACTACAATCCACTCAAATATGTCAACAAATCTTGGAAAAAACGGATTCAATAAAAAATTCAACATAAAACTCTGCCCGAAGGCAGAATTTTTTTTGCAGAACTGTTGCATTACATTCTATGGTAAACATGCAGTGGTCATAATGTTATGGCCGATTGGTGTATGTCCCTCTCCGTCCGATGTTCTCTGTTAAAATCAGTTTGTTTGTTTTTTCACTCGCAAATAACATTACAATAGTGCCATTGAGGCCAGTATGGTGGAACCTCAGCGGCGTGACTTCTGTAAACAAAAGTGCAAAAGTGCATCTGTTTTGACTTTCCAAGTGCGAGCAGATTTCATAATCTGATAAATAGGGCACGTTTGAGTCCCTTTCAGGCACTTCTACTCTGAAACGTGAGGAAACTTGAGAAAGTCACCGCTAAACTCCCTCGCTCCTCTCCACTTTTCCCCCGCAGGTTACAAGAGCGTCGACAGCGTCCCCAAACTGGTGGAGGAGTACATGAACAAGAGGCTGAAAGTGGATGAGTTTGTGACTCACACGCTGCCCTTTGACAAGATCACAGGGGGTTTTGATCTCATGCATGCGGGGAAATGGTGAGCCTCGACTTCAGATGCATTTTGAAGTTGTTTGTTATGTTAATGCGCGCGGCGCGGCGGCGTCCCTCAGGGTCTCGCATGTTGACGGCCACGTGCGTCAGCGGCGCCCTCTGTTGAGGACAAAGCAGGGAGGCGATCAATCGCTCGGCTGGGCCCCGCGCTCGTTCGCTTCCGTCATGTACAGTATTTTGAGAATGCAACGTTTTTCGATCCGCACGGCACCCACGCAGTCTCGCCCCCTTTTGTGTCTTCCAGCATCCGGGTCGTCCTCCAGTTCTAGACCCGGGACGTCGCGGGAAACCACGATCTCACTCCATGTTTACTCTACTCAGTTTTAATAAACAATCTTTGGGCTCCCTCTTCCAAGTCAGTTTTATTTGAACAATGCAGTCGGAAACGTTTTTTGATCCGCATTTTTCCCCCCCAGAAGGAGCTCGAGCGCGTCCTCGGATCGTTTGTGAGATGGAGGAGGGGGAGGTGGGGGGGAGAAAAACCAACAACAGACGAACCAAAACAAAATTATACAGAAATATTCTTTGATCTAGACTGGATGAATAATAAATTAGCAGCACCGCACATAAGCAAATGGCGCTCGCGTTGGCAGGCGCACTACAAAAGACTGCTGAATGATTCATGGGGCGGCGCGGACACCCGAGCCGAGACCGGCGCGGATAAAAGTTGTGGCCCGTTTTTGATTCGGGCGCAAGTGGCGCCAAGACCCGAGCGTCCGAACGCCCACAACCACGACTCCAACTGTGACGGAGGAGCACGCCATCGCCCCCGCCCACGTCCCGTCTGTGGCAGAAGCGAGCGACTGAGGCCTGGGACGCGAACAGAGGACGCATCCTGGGACGGGGAGGACGCCACATGAAAGGAAACCTTTAATTATGATGCAGCTAATTAACCCCAAACTTGTTTTTTTTTTGGAATAGCAAACCTAGTAAGAAAAGTACTAATGTGGCTAAAAGCATCATTGAGCCAACGAGCTGAGTGTCCAATAATTAGGGTCAGAGAACCGCAGCCATGTTCAATGCTTTTGACAATATTCTACAATTATTTATGGCTCAGTTTTCACAACAGTCTCAATATGCAAAAACAAACAACAAAACCACACCGCTCGTCTTTTAAACAGCTGACATAAAACATCTGCATCAAGCTAACAGAACCCGCAGCAACATGTGAATGAGTCACAGTGTGGGGAGCTCGATATCAGTCATCGAAAGCAGAGAAAATGTTTGGCTCTTCAGACTCAGAGTTTGGCACGTTGGAAATGTGATTACCAGTGAAACCTGTGCTCTGCCATGATTGCCATGGAAACAGCCCACCGATATCTTTGCTACAGTGCACTCGTGTGTTCTGGAGTTAACCCAGTCTTGGAAAGCTACTCAATTTTGCATTTTAATTATAATTTTCAACTACTTTCCCCCCCCGGATGTCATTAATTATCTTGCAGAAGTCGCTACAGACTAAATCCTGGACTTGCATTTGGCAGCAGGAGTCATTTATTTTTTTTGTCAACAGAAACATTAAGAAGCTCAGTTGTAACTTTTTGAATTTGAGCAGACAAATACTGTCAAAATCACATTTTGAGTTTAATTAACTAAAGTAAGTTTTCAAGCCGACATGCGTTGATAACATAAGTCTGGTGAATGAAGTCACACTCGGTGTTTCTATCATCCCGGGACAAACTCACCCGCCACAGAAACTACACAACAGTCATTTATTACTCCATTAGAGGAAATACAAAGAGGTGCAGGAGAGCCAATCACATTAGTCCTCTGATAACGCAGAAATAATGAATGCCGCTCGCGCCAGGAAACCCCTCCGCCCCCACACACACATCAAGGCGAACACTGGCTGTCGAGATAAAGGGGAACATCTGTCAAGCCGATACATCCGCAGAGCTTTAATTCCCACATTAAGGCTCCATTTTCCCCAGGAGACACCCGCAGTATTCCTCAGTGCAGGATTAAGGAGTTCAGCTACTTGGACGACTTTTTGGCTCAACGCCCTTATTCCCCTTCTCAGCTACCGCGGCCCGGAGAAGACGACGACCGGCGTTGGTGAGCGGAGCCGCTCTTTCGAAAGCGAACGCGTGAAAATGAATCAACAGCTTTGCATTTTGGGAAATATTTGCCCACTTGCCGCGGGGGCGATCATAGAGAGCACCATGTGGAGATGGACATCGACGACAGACACTCAGAAATGAAGCCAAAAGATCAACATCTCCCCCTGGTGGCTCGCTGCAGCATAGCTCAGAATTTTGCCCCCCGGTCCGTATTAGTGGGCGGCGCCTCAGTCTAAATCGTCGGAGCACGCGGCCGGTACATTTTCCGTAAACATATTTCACTTAAGGTCGTCATCACACCGACATACAGTCTGTCCACGTGCTTGTTTTAATTAGGTATCTGATGCTGAGACCCGACTGGTAGCAGCTCATGAGGTCAGTCGTTTCTTGATCAGCTATCCCGACTGACGTCACCGGTGGAAAAACCGGCGTCAGCCATATTGTGATATTTTACTTTTTTTGTAAACAGAAGGAGGTGCGTCATCCAGATACAATATACAGGGTGCATGGGAATCTTAGCTTAGCATACAGACTAGAACTATGGGGGGGAACTGTGCATACAGGAGATAGAGCAGCATGTCGCAGCCTCACACAACCCTCGTAAATCCAATGTTTGGTTTTTTTAAATGCAGTTTTATTTTTCAGAATAGTAAATTAAGATAATACATGTCAACAAGGTTGCTTTGGAATTGTGTGCGTAGCGTAGGTAATGAGGCGTGAGGGGGACTCAAAAAGCACTTCTCCTTTTCATGTGTGGTCTCAGTTGCTCGTTTAAAGTCGCCCTCAATACGACGTATCGCTCATTCATTAACATTGTGGTTCCAATCACATATAAAATTATAAAACTGGGAATGCTTTAGGCGCCGCCATGTGGACCCGTCAACCAGGATGGAGGCATCTGATCGATCAATTAAGCCGGCGGGCGCCAAAATGCCAAACTCAAGACAAACAAAACGGGTGTCGTCACGGTGATTCTGTCCAAATGGTTTTATTCAGTCTGTGTTGTCGAACCACATTTCCAGTCTTTGCGCTGGCGGGCGGATGAGCAAACGGCACAAAATACTCAGTTCATTTTGGAAATTGTAAACCTTTAGAAAAATGAGTCTAAGAACTGAGGAGATCCGGTAAGAGCAGAAGATGCTTTCTGTTGCTCCAATTCCAAAAATGGGTGTTTTTTTTTTTTCCACCCCTTTTCAGCCTGATGTTAGTTTCTAAACATACAACCGCGGCTCAAGTGCTCGCTGGTGCGATTGTACAACTTGTCGACCCAGTTTCCTGGAAGCCTCCTTTCAGTCCAGCTCTGGTAAATTCATTTGAAGTCTGATTTCGTTAGCGGCGACTGTGACTGAATTAGCCCTGAGCTCCACAACACCACCGCACAACCTCTGAGCAGCCGACGACGACGCTCGGTCGCCGGGTAACGCGACCCCCGACGACAGAACAGGCAGCACGTCCAGCCCGACGACTAAGCAACCCCCTTTTTCATAAATACTTTTAATATTTCCTTCACATGATACAGTTTTGTTTGTAATTTTTTGACTAAGAAAGCAATCCACATTTGATATAAGACACATTCAAGTACTTCCATTTCATTTGAGGAACCAATATTTAATTCAAATAACAACGAGAGCCACAGCGACACTGAGCTCCAGGAGTGGTGCCTCTTGTTTTTGACGTGTGTGCGTGTGTGTGTGTACGTGTAAGCGTGTGTGCGTGTGTGTGTGTGTGTGTGTGTGTGTGTGTGTGTGTGTGTGTGTGTGAGAGAGAGAGAGAGAGAGACCCAGAGGTGCTGGGCGTCGCTGTGTCTGCAGAGTCCAGTCCTTGGCGTGCTCCCGGTCCAGGTCTAAATTTGGCTCAGGAAGTGAGCGCGGCCGTTGTCCTCCAGGCGGCGGGTGAGGATCTCGCAGCCCGTCTCCGTCACCAGCAGGGTGTGCTCGAACTGGGCCGAGCGCTTCCCGTCTCGGGTCACCGCCGTCCAGCCGTCGGGCCACGTCTCGTCTTGCCAGCCGCCTGAGACCCCACACACACGCACACACACACACACAAACACGTACGGCTTTGGCTTACACACCATCAATTAAACAGCGCTGTGAAAACAAACACTCTGATCTGGCTGCGACTCCAAATGAGTGCATAAAGAGGCTTTGAAGACTCCAGCGATTCTGGTTTTACGGCGCGAGTGCTCGCCTTCGTTTGAGTGCGCCGCCGCTCCAGTTTTCTACGACACAACTTAACTAATCGAAAGTTCCCCATCTTTTGTGAAAAACCGAGCACTTTTAGATTTTAAAAGGTTGGTTGGAAAAAAGAAAATCACTTTGGGCACAATTTTTACTGTCTGGTGTTTATTTATTTTTTTTACTATTGATTTGTGCCTCTTACTCCATGTTTAATTTTCTCCGTGAGAACGAAACTCGCCTCACCGGAGGCGGTTCGGTTGTTGCCCATGTGTAGCATCGGCCAAGGAAGAACCCATTAAAGTTAGGGACCTGATCCATTAAACTTGGCATTTTCTGCATGTTTGTGGCTCTGGCCGAGGTCTGAGCTCCCTGCGGTCCCCTCTGCTGGCAGGATTACACCAAAAACTACCGGGCTGTTTTCCATGAAACTTGCTGGAGGGATGAGTCGTTATATTTAGATCTGGACATTTTCCCTCAGGAAATACTACACGGACCTTGGCGCAGGTTTGCCCTCTATACCGCCCTTCTAGTTGTTTTACGCGGTTTCTAGAACTTTTATTCTTGACTTGTCGTAGGAAAGGCGAGGGAGACTCACCTTCACATATCATGGGCTCAATGGTGAACACATGACCGGGCTTCATGACTCCAACTGCTTTGTTTTCTGGGGAGCGAAAGGAAACAGGAATGGCTCGGTTACACACCGAACGCATCCGCGGAGGCCGGCGCTTGGCTGGCGGGTCGGGAGTGCGAGCGACTCACTGGCGTAATGTGGCACGTTGGGGGCGGTGTGGAAAAGCCGGTGGATGCCGTGGCCGCAGTAGCTCCGCACCACAGAGAAGCCGTTGGCCTGAGCGTGCTTCTGGATGATGTTGCCCAGCTCTCTGTAGCGAATGCCGGGCTTCACTGTGACAGTGACGCAGACGGGCGACAGCATGGGGTTCATGAGTGTGGCCAACATGGCGCACCGTCTCTGATATCCACATTTGAATCTGATAACGTCTCTGGTGACGGGATTTTTCTTTCTTTCAAGTATGTAAAAACATACAACAATCGACCATAACATTATGACCACTGCATGTTTACAATATAACACATTATGCAGTCCTGCAATAGATTTTCCCTTCAGGTGTTTTTTTTTTTTTTTTTTTTTTTAATTTTCTAAATTTTTTTTACACCTCTCTGAAACAGATTCAATCAAAATTCAACATAAAACTTCTCCTGAGGAGAGAATTTACTGCAGGGCCGTTGCGTTATATTCTATGATAAACATGCAGTGGTTTTAATGTTATGGCCGATCAGCGTACGCGTTGCTTCCATGAGTTTGGCTATTAATGCACTGCAACCAAATTATACATGACACATTTTACAGTTGAAAGCCAAAATTGCTTCTACTTAAGGAGCTTTTGCCTGCACTGGCGTGAAATCAGAAATTAAAAGATTAATTCTTGACAGAGAAGCGCTGATACTGATGTAGCTGCTAGTAGTCCAACACCAGACTGGACCATTTATCTGTGTGCAAAAGCCTAAAACCTCAGTGCAACGACTCATTAGTCAAATAAAGTAAAAAGTTAGGATTGTTCAACCAGAACTGTGTTTTACATTGACATCTCGTGTGTGTGTGTGTGTGTGTGTGTGTGTGTGCAGTAACGACACTGCCGTAGTGCAGCACCGGAGAAAATCAAGAGGTGCAGCTCCTACCAGAGTCGATGGCTTGCATAAGGCATTCGTATGTGGTCTGAACCAGTTTCTTGGCTCCTTCATCCACCTCTCCGACATAAAAGGTCTCATTGAGGTCGCCATGGAAACCGTTGTGGTAGACGGTGATGTCCACTGTGTGAGAGTCAGGGAGGGATACGAACATGTCAGAGCTATTGTGGTCCAAACACGCGGGGTTATGATTAATTGGTGCATCTGGGACATTTATCGGCGGAGCGCCGTGTGCTGGGCAGGTAGACGTGCGCTTGTTTCGCGGGGCCAAACAAAAAAACACCCCTTTAATAAATTGCTGATGAAATTGCAGGTGCATGTGTGCAACCTGGGAATTCTGCCACTTAAGGAGAAATATGGGAGGCGGGGAATCTGACTAGCAAAGCCCCACTGGTAAAGGTTAATGAAACAATTTGTCTTGTCGGACCATGTGGCGAGAGATGAGTTACTGGCAAGTGCTCCATCAGGCGCACTGAGGGGAGCGAGGATGGAAGATGTCGTCTTAGCAGAAATATTCATAACGAGACTAAAAATGGCCAAACTCCCGCTGACACCATTTCAGGATGCCGGTGCGGCGATTCATCACCGAGGAGAAATCCGTTGCCCGAACGCTTTCATTAAACGTCTGCCTGCTTCCAAACTTAGCTCAACCATTTCTAAAGAAACGTGACAATATTGAGATGAACTGGCTCTTTAAAGAAAAAGGCAGTTTTAAAACAAAAGTAAAAGAGGGACGGTTTAAAGGGACAGGTAAGTCGCATTTAGTGGGGAATATAATATTCAGAACTGTTTTTCATTGGAGTGCAATCACCTGAAACGATGAACTGTTCTTCCATTAGCTTAGAACGAGACATTTATATCCATACTGGGAGCACGATATTCCGACACATTTCTACAGTAGTCCGGTGTGGACAAACCAAACATTTTCTTGTTTCCACCTTAGCCATCCCTTTTTCACACTGACACAGGCAAGTTGTTACCCGCAGATACATGCGTTACTTGTAGGTATACGAACCAAAACCATCATGTTTTCCTAAACCTAACCAGGCGCCATCACAACATGGCGCTATTAGCTTTCAACAGCGATTTGTAACGTGTAAGGAAGGGGGCACTGTTGCTGCCGGATCTGCGTGCGCACCTTCGTAAAGAAGATGGTGAAGCTTTGATGAAACAAGCACATAGTAAGACAAAATTAAATCTGAGCAGCAGAAAACGAGGTCAAACATTCGCGCGGCCTTTTCCAAGTGGAAACCACTAACACGGAACAAATCCTCTCAGAGTGGCACTTAAGTCCTGTCTGCTGCCCGGGTCATCTAAGCCACAAGAGTTCTCCTCAGGACTTTGGAGGTGGCTGCAATCTGCAACTTCACCGCTAGATGTCCCTAAACCCTACAGCACTCGACCTTTAGGAAAAGTCAAATCAGAGCTGCAGAAATTGAATTGTAATTGAGGTCATGGTTCTCCGTTCCGGAACGGACATCTGCGATAGAACAAGAACCCAAAGGTGAGGATAGCAAAGAGAAGAGCGCACGGAGGAGCGTACCGTTGAGGATGTCTCCTTCCTGTAGTGATCTTCTGTCCGGGATTCCATGACAGATGACCTCATTGACGGATGTGCAGCAGGATTTGGGGAAATTGTAGTAGTTTAGCGGGGAGGGGTAGCAGTTCCTCGCTGTGCACGCCTGAACAGGAAAAGGCATGGAGGAAATAAATGGGCAGCAGATGTAGCAACAGGTGAGGAGAGACTGAATGGGTGTCATGTAACCAAGGTGAGTGGGTCCATTTCCCTCATGCGGCTGACACGCAGGTCAGCGCCGCGTCATCCCAAATGACACAGCGCGTGTGTGTGCGCGTGCACGCTGAAATGCGGTCGACAAGTCAGACATGACAGTGTGTCTGCCTTCATGTCAGGATAAAAAATGTAACAGGAGCTGAGCTGATGCTCCGCAGCGGGGGGGCAGTGTTTACATGGAGCATCTCAGGCTTGCATTATTTATTAGCAGAGCCGGCTTCGCAACACTTACACAATACGGTTCTATTCTCACACGTGGTTATTCTGGAAGAGGACAAAATTATCTACAAGCCAGTGATTTCACAAAGTTTTATTTTGTACTTGAATGGAGGCCCTGTGTTTATATTATTAGGAACACAGCAAATACAGTATCCAAGTGTCTAAACCGCGCCGCGTCTGCGTGTGTGCAACCCTCTGCTTGCCTGCCTGTCAACCGAGTGTGTGCGTGACCTGGTCACATGGTATGAATGGACGGGGATAAGATCTGAAATGCTGCGAAAACGGATGGAGATGTGGTTGCAAAAACTGAAAAAAATAGTAATGCTGATGTAGCCTAAGCTAGAAGTATATATGTGTGTGTGTGTTGAGCAGGAGATGGTTCTCACCATTTCAGAGGCCAGGGAAAGGGCTATGACTAGTTCTAGCTTGGATGTTAGTACTGGGTATAGGCACTTCTTTAGGTTTAGGGACGAGGCCATCCACATTAACAATTTTCAGTTTTAAAACATACAACACTCGCGCCTGGCGTCGGCTTTACTCCTACATTTTAGCAGCCTTGATGTGGGGACACTGGGAAACGCGGCCCGCGTTCCACTTATTTGTGGACGTCCTGGTTGCTGACCCTGCGTGGTTCTCATGTCTCCCCTGCTTCAACTAACCGGGTCCAGAACGGCTGATCTTCATCAGGCCTTTGCGGCTCGATGGGGCCTGTTCATTGGAATCGGGAAGATGTCTAAAGCCCTCAGGGAAGGGGGGTCCCCATGTCCAGGATTATGAGTCCATTCTGTATTTTCTGCCACCGTGGCCACTTGATATGCGTGCTAATGTCAGCAACAGTTCCACTTTGCTGTCAGTTCATGCGAGGAACGCTCAGACTTTCCACCATCGCTTCCTTCATCATGATTTCAGCAAATGGGACAACTAACCCGCTGCCTCCCTGCTCGCCCAATGAGAGTGTGCATGACCTGGTCACATGACATGAGTTTTTAGCCGTGTTACAATGGACCAAGATAAGATCTGAAATGGTGCTAAAATGGTCATCTGGAGATCTGGGGATTTAGTTTAAAAGACTGAAAACAGTCATGTTGATGTAGTGTTAGCCGGCAGTAGGAGATCGAGAGTGTTTTGTGCGTGCGTGTGTGTGTGCTCGTACCAGATGCACAGCGTGGTCGATTTCTTCTGTCGTGACACCCGGTTTCACCATCACGGCTGCGATGTCAAGGACTTCTCGTGCCAGCTGGAAGAGACATACTTGTCAAAACCATTACGCAATAAATGGAGAACTCTAACGCAACGCCATGGCAACAAGGACAGTGGCTGCGTCTAGCGCGGCATGGAGTGTTTGGATGTTACCTTGCACACCACTCTCATGCCCTCGATGTCCTCAGGACTCAGGATCTTGATCTGCGACGTGCCCTTCAGGAACTGCTCGGACTCAGACATCCCTGTGAGGGAAACGGGACAATGACAGACAAGTGGAATCATTGGCGCGTCGGCGAGGAGTGACGATGATGAGCTGTTGTCATTCCATCAGACACGCTGTTAACTGCAGAGCATCACAGCTGGATTTACATTCTCCTGATCGATTGGCTTCCCGTCAAGTGACAGTTTGTGGGGGGGGGGGGGGGGGGGGTTTACCCTC
>CAAKHG010014093.1:0-50549 GCA_901007715.1 Dactylopterus volitans
TGTGTGTGTATGTGTGTGTTTTGTCACTACTTTGTCACTCCTCACCCTCTCTGTTGAGTATTGATTTGCCAAGATTTCATCAGTGATTTGGCACCGCTCTGTGTGTGTGTGTGTGTGTGTGTGTGTGTGTGTGTGTGTGTGTGTGTGTGTGTGTGTGTGTGTGTGTGTGTGTGTGTGTGTGTGTGTGTGTGTGTGTGTGTGTGTGTGTGTGTGTTCGCGTGCATGCGTGCGTGCGCGATGATGTGTACAGTTTATCGAGTGTGTATGTTTCCACAGCAGCAACATGTGTGTTTGTCTTTGCACTGTTGATCCAGTGTGTGTTCCACAGCGTGAAGATTTTAGCTTTGTGTGAGCATTTATCCCTTTACCCTTGCGCACGTGTGTGTGTATGTGTGTGTGTGTGTGTGTGTGTGTGTGTGTGTGTGTCATTAAATCAAATTCGGCGTGTGCTTGAAAATCCCTGCCCTTGATATTGACAACTGATTTTAAAAAAATCCTTGCAGAGACTGACATTTTTATGAGCACTTGCAGAAGTATATATTCCAGGAGTATATAACGATGAACCCATTTTTTTCTTCTATCTGTGGTTTAGAATTCATTTATTCATGCAACATTTTAGATTTTGGCAGAGCAGCACACAGAGATCTAAGTCAAGTCTCAGCCTCTCCCGTTCACATCTTTATATGAAATCACTGAAGTCTGAGCCTTTACACATTTTCCAACGTCTCCTCAATGTCAGACGAATGAAAACCTCCATTTATCTGATCTGATTCAGCCGATGCTGCAACACAGCGGGGGGAAAAAAAGGCTCATTTCAACTTCAAGACATGAAAAAACATTCTGTTCACCTGGTAAACTGGAGAATCTGAAGTCAGAGGATAAGTACATCAACCTCATCCTCGAGAGTTTGATTAGCTATTGGTTAAGATGCTCGTACATTCTCTTCCTGGATGAAGGAACGATGCTGCGTAGGACCGACTGTGTGCTTTGTCTTACCATGTAACTTTCTAAAGGCCTTTAACAACAAGAGTGTGACAAATAAATGACATGACTGTGCAAAAAAAAAAAAAAAAAATTACAGAACTATCCATACCAGCAGCGGAGCAAACTCGGGAGAATTAGCTGGCATCATCTCAGGGTTCAGGAGGAGGTATTTCAGAACATCGGTGGGGCCGTTCGAGGTTCCTCTGGGGATGCAGCTGAGGAGGGAGAGGACCGTCGACCGGGATCATCTGCCCAGAACCTGCTGAGCTAAGTCGCGGTCCTCCACTGACCGCTCCACGCAACGTGATCGGTTTTAGCTCAAGAAAACCAACCTTGTTCCGGACAAATTACATCCCTCCCCCAACGTGTAACATTCCCTCTCAGTGTGGGTTAGGGCGAGGTGTTACGGGGTTGAGGTGAGCACTCATAACAAAAACAAACATTCTCTATTATAAACGGGATATTGCACATTGATTATGTAAAAGTGTTACATCTACATGAGTGTTTTAGCGTCTGCTGTTTTGTGTTTTTTTTGTTGACTGCAAATGGAAGTCTGGCATAAATCACCCGCCCTCACTTGCAGATTGACGTTATTTTGCATCCCCTTTTCGGGTTACAGCGTCTGCCTTTCTGGAACGAGCGATTGCACCGTTTCATGGGACTGAATATTCAATATAAAGATCGGACAGTTTGGGAAATCAGTAATCTAAATTGTAAGCACACGTGGGTTTACTGGACTCGCAGGTGTGTTGCCTGGTCTGTAGCAAGAACAGCGGTATCGTGCTCAATCTGGACTAGTGCAAAAAAATAAAATAAATAAAATCGCGAGGGTCCCTGAACGACACAAATCATTTTTTTTTCCCATCTGAAACGCGCACTTCACCGGAATTGCATGATCACACGGCTCCATACTGCCACGATATGATGAAATCTCTCAATCATGGGGAGAACAAATGAACAGCAATCGAATTACATATTTCTGACATCAATCCTCTGTTGAGTGATGATAAATGAAGTTCCTATCTGAAGAACACGCAATGTTCATCCGATTCACAAAAAAAAACATCTACCAGCGATGCACTTTAGCGACTTAAATCATTGCCTCTCCCGTCTGGATTTAATGAAGCACGAGAATTAATGACTGAGGGAGAAATCCTCGCAAGAAGCAGCGAAAAAAGCAAAAGTCCCACAGCGCACTCACCGACCCAGACTTGTCTTTTTGTCTGACTCGTTTGTGCGAGATGGCCGACCGTTAGCGGGAGTAAGAGCAGCTCAGCGAGTGATAGTTCTGCCTTGTTTAATCCTCCTCGGCTGACAGACGGTGGGAAATGCCCGCGGGCTGCCAGGTGGGATGCTGAAGACGGTGGCAGGTTTGCTCGGAGAGCAACTTCCTGGCGTTGCTGGATGGACCGCGGCGGAGCTTCATTACTGCTCCTCTCGGAGCGGAGAGGTTCTCCTCGTCACCGACGCCAACGCTGGAATGAAAATTTGATTGGAGGCCCGCATTGTAAAGAATTCCGTCCAAACAGCCAGGACTTGATTTTACACCCAGAGGAGCTCATTTGCGCAGCCTGTAAGGCAGCAAGAATAGACATAATAGCTGCCAGGTATGTTGACCTTAAACCGTGTCAGCCTTTGAGTCGGCCGCCTTCAGACGCCAATTAGCAAAATACCAAAAGCTATGATTTTGTTTATGTTTTTGTGGATATAACATCTCTTATCTTGGAAAGAAATGGCTGTGACTGTGCCGATAGATCCGTGTAGATACATCTGGGTCACGGCGATTCTAAGAGTGCAGGCGGAGGGCAACAACGAAACTTTTTGTGGTTGTTTGCGGAAATCCAAAAGACATCTTCAGTCCCAAGTGGCTGGTTGGGAGTGGCAGGTATTTAAAGTACTGCGGGTTGGTTGTTAGCAGCTGTCTGGGTATCAACACTGATCCCTGTATTAATGAGTCCACAAGAGTTTCAGGCCCCGTTTACACGTCAACGTTCAGTTTCGTTTCCAGTCGCCATTTTCGAATAGTCCCACCTGCACATGCCAGGCCAGGAGTTGGATTTAAGGCTAACCAAAACACGCAAATGCGTAGGGACACTTCTACAGTGTAAACATCAATAACGGCGAGCATTTGTATAAAGGGGAAAACAACTTTATTGTCATTACACATCAATGTGCAATGAAATGGACCGACGATGAGGTTGAATTGTTGCTTCGAGTGACTAAATGCAAGGCAGATAAAGTCCAAGAAAATGTAGACCGGGAGTCATGCCAGAGATCAGTTGCCTTCTACCTGACTCTTAAAAGTTTTTACAAATTAGGTTTTGCATAATTTGAAGGCTTGACGGGCCTACTGAAACATATCTATTGTGTGTTTTTATTGTTTCGGCTTTCATGTGACGCTGCGGTGACGGATCTAACATGATCGGGGTCTTGCGCCACACTACGATACAGCGACGCTAGGATGAAACTGTATGTGCACATTATACAAGAGAATTTAAGCACATATTCAAAAGTAAGGTTACAAAAAACAACTTACTTTTTTATACAGTAGATGGATATGAGATTCAATTGCGTCTGAGAGACGCAACGGCGGGGAGTTTGAATTTGATCTTCTGAATACTTTAGTCAAATGGAAAAATAGAACATAAGAATATGAAATACAGAAATCAATTACAAAATAAACATGTTACCTGGAATAAATACATTTGAAATAGATAAGTAACTAAATAAATACACTTAAATTGAAAATAAATATAATAAATTAACAAACAATACCAGGTAACGTAAATCAAAATACAAAAGTGCACAAACAACAACCGAAAACCGCAAATGTCCGGGAAAGAATGTGTGTCCTCCACCACCATGGTGGAGCAGAGGAGCAAAGAAGGGCATTCACTGGTGGTGTCAGTCCCTGCAGAGTTTGTGCCCTCTATCTGGACACTCTATTTTATGGGGCTTCCTGCAAAAATATTCCAAAGTCTTGTCATATGGAAAGGCCTCAGGGTCAGGTCCGTTTATGGAGACTCTTAAGCAGGCAGCCAGGTGTTCTCCTTGCAGGTGATGTCGGAGGTCTGTTTTCACCAAAAAGATTAATTAAAGAAAAATAAAGACTTTATACATGTCATAAACTGCAGCAATAAAGAAAATGTGAACATAATTGTTCACACTTACCCTGTTCATGGCTGAGAGATCCCGTTTGCGTCTCAGACCACCGGACGTCGGAGTTAATCACCAGCGACATCAACCCGAACCGTTCTGTGTGTGGCACGACAGCTGAGCGCGTCCGACAGGGTTAGTTAACCATAAACTCATCACATCTCTATGCACATGCTGAGCTTCCAGCTACGTTAATGCGGGGACAGGCTACGAGATGAGTTCAGAGATGTTCTGACCCTATTTGGATTTGTTTTCCCACACATTTGCACATTTACTTACCTTCGTCTCCAGATGCTTTCAGCTAGCGCGGGCTACTGCGTCTTTTACTTCTTGCCAAGGTGAACTAAGTGGTTCTTCTTCGTTGGTTTTAACGGTGGAGTAAACGAAGCCTACCTACCGCCTCCTGCTGGACCGGAATTGTAGCTACAAACTAAATTCACCCACACCTCCATTAAAACGTGTTTATGAGCGAGGGCACAGGCATAATAATTCATTTGTGGTGACCCGCCACCAATAAATGAATGTACGGGAAACGCTGTTAACTTTCAGTCGCGTGTTCAACTTGCACCGATGTGTTATTTCTGCTTCGGCGGGGCTAAAACGTCGTTCCTTTTGTGTCACGCAGCCTTGCTCGGAGAAGTTGCCGATGCCTTCCCGGTGTGTGCCAGAGTGGCGGGTGGAGGCGAGGTTGGCTCGTCTGACTTTCCCCTCACCTTGTAGCAACCTCCTCTGCCTGCTGCTATTAATACAGTATGAATGTTGCTTTTTTACTCGGCTCGCCTGGTGCAATAACGGTGAAAAACCTTGAGGTGTTTTATGAGCTCGGGTTTATGAAACCAGGTCAGAGAAGAAAAGAGATCCTAACGGCATTAACAGCGAGCTCTAACCTTCCTCAGGTTTATCCTTGAATCACTGATGTTAGACAACCGCACATGGCACCCTCGCTAAGCCCTTTGCTCTGTCTTTCAGGGAAGGTTTCGACGGTTTTGGCGCAGAGCTGATCAGACTGGCAGCGGCTTCCTGGGAGCTTCAGGCAGTCGAGCTGCTGGTCGGCTCGTTGCAGCATGTCTCTACCAGGAATTAACACGCTTTCCGATGGATTACACACAAACAAGCAGCAGCTTTGCTGTTGCCTGCGCTCAAAGTGTCAGAATAACAAAAGCCGAGAAGTCTCAGATTACATAGCTACACGTCGTGTAGCTGAATGCAATAATCAACATCTGTTTTTTTTTGTTTTTTTGTTTTTTTTAAGAACGTAAAAGTGATGTTTGATGTTATGTTAAAGAAGGAAAACTAAAATTGGCACCCCTCCATGAACCGGTCAAGCTGCTGTTAACATCCAGGGTCTGTCCATGATACATGTAGCAAAGACTTTGAATGAATTGTATTAAATGTATTAAGAGTAGAAAACTGTCGTCTCTTCATTTCATCCGACTGTCTGAAATGTTGCCTTAATAAACGTATGCCGAAATACATGCTTTTTGATGTCCTTGACCTTCTAACCCTGACCGCCAAAATCCAATCATCAGCTCATCATTCAGCCCAAGTTGATATTTGGGCCAAATTTTGGAGGCTTTGCCCCTGACACTTGCCCCATCGATATTGCACTTCTGGCCTCTGGGGGCGGAGTCATAGGACAAAATCAGATCCAACAAGGAAACCACATCAATCAGTTTCCATTTTTCCCATATTAATATGAGACTGGGAAATTGTTTCACGTCTCATATTATTAAGCCCAAATGAAACAGGCTCTTTTCTCATGGTATTAAGGTCATATCACACATATGCATCAGTGATAGGCGCCAGTCACACGTTTCATGCCAGAGAAAAGTGTCATTATTAACAACCAGCTATGATAGCTGAAATTAAAATATGCTGGTTCCAGGAAGCCTCGGCTCGGGGTGAGAAGAATCCCAGACATGTAACTTTGGATGGTGTCGAGAAATTAATTAACACATCAATCTACAGATATCTGCAGGTAGCCGGAGTGTAAATGAATTCCTGCGCAGCCTTAACATTTGGTGCATAAATGTGCTCATTAGAGTAATAGAGGGGAAAGCATTTCATTAAACCTGAGACAAGGATTTCGGTCCATCTCCTGCATTTAAAGCGCGTTTGGGCTGAAATGAAGCAGAATCCGGTTCATTATCACTGGAGAGCAACAGCTCAACTATATTGGGGATTTAATCGAGCTGTTCATACATAACTAATGCTGCGGTTTAGCATGGATTTACTTGGAGTGAGGTTTTATTGTCGTGTGCTGATATTTTGCAGCAGATCAACCTATTTCTTCCGGTCAGCGCTGGCAGTGTGCAGGTCCTCATCATCACCGGCGTCTATGCTGGAGTGCAGATGAGAAGAAGAGCCGATATTTGAACGATCTCTGCACACATGTGGGTTCGCTGGCAGACTCTGGGACTCTTGCGGAAATTGCAATGTGAAAAGGAACCGCGCCAAAACAAAAAAAGAAACATTTTATCTTGTTCCGGACCACAGAAAGCGGACTAAAGGCCTGAATGTTGGCTGTCTGAGATGAGGCGAAGGAGAAACCAGACATACTGAGGGACAGATGGCTGGTGGCTCAACATATTTTTCCTCCCAGGCAAAATTAGTCAACACCGATGATTCTAAGTTTAAAAAAACAAAACAAAAAAAAAGCTTGAATAGTAAAAGAAGTAGAGAGAGAAACCGGATCAGCCAGGTGCAAATTTAGCATCCTGTTCTCACTACCGACCCTTCAAACATGGAGGCTTATTAGCGGCTCGTCAGACTGCAGGTTCACCTGCCTGAACTTTATTACTTTAACACTCAATTATGCTTTCCTCCATTTTGGAGCAAAAGCAGGTGCTACTGACAGCGTCATCGTTTGAAGACCTAAAGAGGTTTGAAGCAAGTGACCATTGACCGGGTGCCCATATTTGACAGGCAGGGAGAGAGAAGGTGCTGGACCAAACTGTGTGGATGCCTGTAGGAGCAGCCTGCAGCAGAAGCTCTGGAGGATGAGGAGCCTCGGGAAGCTCCGCGGGGGGATGCTCAGCGCTCAAATGAACCTCAGCAGCTTCAGACCAAATAGCCAACAGCACCTGGATCAAATCCGAGGGAGACTCTCCAACTGACTCGATGAATACCTGCCATTCTCAAGCGGATGAAGGTCGAGCAGACGGGGAAGAGGCTGACAGGCTGGCAGAGCGTTCCTGCTCCGTGTGGTTGCCTGAACCTGGCCTGGAGGCAACTTAACAAGCTTACGGAGAAGGAGAGCTGCAACTGCGTCACTGTCAAGGAGATGCCCTTCATTATTGAGAACTTTGGTTGAGGGCAACTGGAATTCTCGTTGTTGTTTGAAAATGTTTCACTTGTTGTTCAAAAGGCATCTTCAGTCCTGACTGGCTGGTTGAGAGCGGCAGGTATTTAAAGTCCTGCAGGGCTGCTGATCTATAGAGTCGTTAGCAAAGCATGACTTTGCATTCTTTCTCTCTCTGCAGCGTTTCAACTTTTATAAGATGGGCAACACTTAATTCTTCCACAACACTCAAACGCTTGTTGTAGTGTCAGTTTCGTAATTTTATTAAAGTTGTACTTAATTTTGTTGGCATTTTCGCAATTTAAGATCATTTCCTGTATATGTATCTAGAGAAATGTATATGCATCTATTGTAATAATATTATATGGCGGCAATATAGGGCATCATTAAAGTAACTTGAGAGTCGCTACACTCACCTGAGAATCGTGAAGGTCACCAGGAGTGGTTAAGGTCACCTGAGAGTCGTGAAGCCAACCTGGAAGTCGTTAAAGTCGCCCGAGAATCTTGAAGCCTGCCTGAGAATCATGAATCTCACCTGGTAGCCATGAAGGTCACCTGAGAGTTGTGATGCTCACCTGGGAGCCATGAAGGTCACCTGGAAGCCATGAAGGTCAAAGGGAGCCGTTAAGGTCACTTCAGAGTGGTGAGGCTAACCAGAGAGTCGTGAAAGTCACCCAAGAGTCTTGAAGCTCAACTCACCAGAGAATCTCGAAGCTTTCCTGAGAGACTTGAAAGCTAACCTGAGAGTTCTGAAGTTCACCTTGGAGCCGTTAAGGTCACAACAGAGCCGCTAAAGCCACCTGGGAGCCATTAAGGTCACTTGAGAGTTTTGAAGCTGACCTGATAGGTGTAAAGGTCACATGATTCCAGGTGAGACTGGGTCTGGCCAGGGTTCTCAGGGCTACATTCATTGTATGTGGGTGTAAGTGGTGTCCTGGTCCAGCTCCTGCATCTAGAGACGTTCATTCTAGTTTAGCATTCATGACTTCTTTGCACTTAGAACCTGGACGAGAGGCGAATTGACTTCAAACAACCAAAGGAGGTCCAGCTGGCATCTACCTAAACTCTTGGAATCCCCACTGAGGATTTACACACACTCCTTTATTATTGTTTCAGTGAGTTATTAATTTTCTAAACCTTAGTACTTTAATTTGTAAGATGTTTGTCTCATGTAAGCGCATCGAACAGGTTAATTACTGCACAGGCCAGCACCTCCTATCCTCATGTTAAAACCGCAGGCACCCACAAACCCTCTTTCATATGCCAATTAAATTTATGGTCATCCAATCAAACAACACTTTGCTTGTATAATCTGGTACTGTAAGTATCAAAAGATGATGATAGGAGCTCAGCATCCCCAGAAACCTCAGATCTTTGTGATTCAAAGTCGTGTGAACCTCTGACAAACGGCGTCAGAGGCGTCAACGGACAGCAGGACTCGCGGAGCTCAAGCAAATGACGGATGCACAAGTTGCTCTTTATTTCGGAGCCTAGCTTTTGATTGGAACGCCGAACTGAAATTCCTGATATGCAATGAGTCGTCGTTGCTCCTTTATCTCATCAGGTGAATAAAGGTTCAATACAACTGTCTCATTCATCGCGGGACGCTCCGAAAGACGTTTTTTTAGAGAAGCAGACAGTGAAGCAGCATTTGCCTGCAGATATTTTCCACCCAGATGGCGCAATGATTTCACCGAAGACAGTCAGACAGATGCAGGAGTCAACAGAGAAATGTTTACCTGCTGTTAAGCCTGTGAGCACCTCTGGCTATCCGAGCAGAGGAGAAAAACGGGCTGCGGTTAATAGAAACAGAGTAAAATATACTGCTGTAATTCTATCTGTGTTCAGAGACCTGTAGTGTGACCGGCGAAGAGGCAGCATAGTAATTCAAGAAGAATTCATGAAGAGGAGAAGAAGCCCGAAGCTGGCGCCGCATGACAATAGCGTTCCGTGGAGGAGTTTTTTTTTTTTTTTTTTTTGTGAGGAAGCAGCCAGAACTTGAAACCCGCTGCAGCAACCGACGCACGATTTCCCATTTACCGACTCTCTGAAGCGGCTTAGTGGCTGATAGACTGATGACTGTCGTTCATGATTTCATTTATGCGACACTCTGGCAAAAGCTTAAAGGGCACATATTCGGCGGCGGCTCTTCTTTCGCCTAATTATGCCACCGCATTCTGAGCAGTTCGCTGTGTTTCATCAGACGGCGGAGGAGTGAATTATTCCTCTGGGACTCAAAGCAAAATGTGCAATGAAAATTCTGACTTTTTTACGGGGATTTTGAGGGGGGAAACCGCTGCAACCAGACCAATTCAGAGAGGCAGCACAATTCCCCTTCAATCTTGGTACCATTGCAACTAACTTTCTATCAAGTCCTCTAAAGCTTAGACCATTCAAACCATGCGAAAAATGCAGCTATTGGGGATTTCATCGCAGACAGATTTGAACGGGGGTTATGCAAACAATGTTTGTGGAGCCGGCGAGGACGCCGAGCATCGCTGCCCATACAGAAGCAGCTTTATCAGAACGGCGGAGCTTCGGCGGATCTGTGGATCGCAGGCGTGGCTGTTTGAACCAGAATACATCTCATGTTTAACCCCGGCGGCAAATTTCTAGAGCAATTTGCATCGATGTAAAAATACTGGCTTGTGTATTTTTAACCATGTTCATTGTCAGGGTCATCAGGAATGGTGACCAATTATCGCAGCCGTCCTGTATCCTTATCCACATTCAGATGTTTCCAAAAATGTAATCAGTTTTTCTTCGACCCTACAAAAATTTTGTCAAAATATGTACACAGCTTTTAAGTAACTCTGCGAACAGGTAGACAATAATAATAAAAGCAATAATAGCTAATATTTGTTTGTCATAAGATCTGCAGAATCATCAGGAAGCTTTAAAGTTTCTACCTTCTCTGATCCAAATAAAATTTCTGTAAATGTGCACATACGTACATAGGGCTGCAACTCTTAATTCATGTCATCCACAACAATCAGCAACCAAATTTATTGCCAACAAATATAATTGTCGGTTATTAGTTGGCAACCTCATTGCAGGTGTTTTTAATGCCGGACGCAGTAGCGATGCAGCAGCAGGGTGCAGGTGCGCTCACTCGTAGCGGCGGAGAAAAATGTAAACATGGCGGCCGCTACACCCTAGCGCCCTGTCAAAAGGTCATTAGCCACAAAATCTTTCCTGATGTGGAAGCATGTCGGTCACAATATGGGTGACAACCGCCCATCGTGGCAAGCTAACGCTAGCTAGCTCGCTAACGATTGTCCAGTAATAACAGCTATGTTTCCCGTTGTTGCCTACGCGAGCCAGCAATTGTTCGCTTGTTGCTATTTGTTACTTTGCTTATCCTTGGTTACATTTTAAGAGAAAAATTTTTTTAATTTTTTTTTTATTTGTACAAGCACTTTGAAAGAATAAGTAGTTGTTTGGTATCCGAGCTGTAGCCTGTTAAGCATCAATGCTCATTTAAAAGATGTGCATTTGAATGATATATCTTTGCCTTTCTTGTTAGTCAGCACACACCTGAAAAACAACTTGAAGCTAAATTCAAAAAAATTTTCGCTAAAAAGCAGCATAATCAGAATAGTTGATTTATCATTTCGATAATCAACCCATTAATGAACTATCGAACTACTCGTTAGTTGCAGGCCTAGTATCACAAAACCGTGCACATACTGTATGTTATAAAAATAAAAGAAGTGTGCACAAAAAAACTTTTGAGATTTCTTTCTTTTTTTTGACACACGATTCGCCAATTTTCATGTCCAAGCTGCCATTTAGATGCGAGGCTGAAACACCTGTCTGGGGTCGAAACCAAGACGGGTGCCGAGTGGCGAGACTTGCCTTCAATAAGAGGCCATTTCCTGAGAGCCAGTATCACTTAATTAAAATACCTTTTTTTTTTAATGTTATAAATTCTCTTGTCGAAAAATCTGATCATTTGTGACAAACTAGCTCAGTCGGATGATGAGATTTGGAGACTGGGGGATGAGTTACAATGTAAAAATAAAGTTGTTCAAGAATTGCTTCTTCAGTAGAAATAAACAGACAGAGCTGAGAGCAATGGAGCGGCAAGGGAGGCGGGAAACACTGAAAGATCTCGCTTATAGTTGCTTCTGTCTTTGGGAATTTGTTAAGAATATCACACACAGAAAAAAAAAAGGAGAGGAAACTTAGATTTTGACTTTCAGCAAAACTTTCAAAAAAACCAGCAGAGAAACTGTGAAAAGCTGCGTTTGCGTCCCTGAACTCCAGCAACCTCCATGCTGCTGGGAGCCCGACTGACACAGCCAAGAATATCACGCTCGTGCAGTTTCCCGCAACACAAACAGCAGTGAGGCATCGACACAACGTCTACCGATGGGTTTCTGTAACAGCAGGCAGCTACGGCTGCTCTCCTGCCAGCCGACGTCGCGCGGGCCAGAGCTTGCCTCCTTCATGTTGCCAGACAGCGACAAACCCCCTTTGTTGCGTTCAAGCACAGTTGAAGACACTTCCTGTGATGCCGCGAGGAGATTCAGGGGAGCCAAGCAGACGCGGAACGGCGGATGAGAGCGCCTGATTTTGTCTACGCTGACATCGCCGCCGCCGGTGCTGCGATTCATCCGCGGCACTCTGCATATGTTTTTATGAGGCTTTGACTTGGAGCAGCTGTGATTTCCTCCAGTCTGAAGTGGCATCGCAAAAACCAGAACGACGGAGCTCTCAGGACACGGGGGGAAGAGGTGAACACTGAAACACTACACGACCTTTTAAGCATTCAGCTCCCGGACTTGCGTTCCATGGATTGATTAAACGCAAATTTATCCTTAACGCGTTAGATGTTATCAATTCAGCTCTGTTTCGCCGACTTTTCGTGCTGACCTGAGGTACTGATACTGCGAGAGCTCCTTCAGGTACTGCATACTACAATCTGAGTCCTGCATGTCTGATGGCAAAACCATCAACAAATACACCGATTAAGCAGAACATTATGACCACTGCATATGGTCTAATACCAAAATATTAGGGACACCTCTCAGTATTACCCAGTATAGCTCAACAGCATCACAAATTACAGTCCCAGCAACCTTCATGAAAGTATCTCAACACCTCTCTCAAACAGATTCAGTAAAGAAATCGGCATAAAATTCCTCCTGAAGGGAGAATTTTTATTTCAAGGCTGTAACATTACATTCTATGGTGAACATGTAGTGGTCATAATGTTATGGCTGACCGGTGTGGTGCGTGTAAACCGGACAGCATCGCATCTCCTCAAAAGTGAAGCCATGAGAGGCGTTTACAGACTCCTGCTCTGGAATCCCACAGAACAAAGTTGAGGATCTGAGGTTTTATAAATGCCTGTTTCAAACCGTTCAGATGATTCGCTCAGCGGCAAGCTCGTCCCGCTTGGCACTTGATTGTCGCAGAATTACCGCAGTACGTGTAAATATGAAATAGTTCAACAATCATCCAACTCATTAACAATTCTCTGGTGATTCAAGTACCCAAAGCATGAAGACACACGCGTTTAAGTGGCGACTCTGAGTACTTCGCAGTATCCACTCAAGCATTTACAGCGGGGGAGGGCAACACTCCTCTGGGTTGGATGAGGTGAGTGAAGTAGGGATGCAACAGTTTTTTTTTTTAGCAGATACCAAAAAACAATTTTCAACGTTCCATAACCTTCAAAAAATAAATAAATAATCATTGTTAACACTAGAAAGAGGAATCACCACTCCCATCTCTTGAACGTTCCTCCACCCCAATCACTAACAGTACTCTGCAGTGCTCCAGTCTTACCAGTTGATCCAGTACCTGCTTCGTCTGCTCTCTTGTGGCTCTTTTTGTTAAGAGAAAAATGAAATAAATCAACCTTGGAATTAATATTTTCTCATTTTCTCAGCACGTTCACGTCGCTGTGGAGTCTAACTGTCAGAAGGGAAACAAAAACGGAAGCTCGGCGTCCCTCGGCAGCACAGGTGGACGCCTTCACCGATCAAAAATATATATATTCTCCTAACTCCAGTCGACTTACTGTTGTTGAGGAGGAGGAGGAGCCTGTCAACATGGGGCACTGGGGACTGACCTGCCCTCAGCGGAGCCCCTCAGCCAGGTTTCCCGCGGGCGTTTCCTTCTGGCACGAGGTGGCGGGTTTTGGACTTCCACCTCCTGCCGCTCGACCTTGACACTTAGCTGACTTTTGCCATCCGGCACGTGGGTTTCGACGCGACGTCTGACCGCTCCAAGGATTCGGTGTCACAGGTTGGCGGAGTCCTTTCATAAAATACTGGAGGCCCGCTGTTCTCTTTCCAGCCTATAAAAAAGCTTTGGAGAATGAATAATTTCCTCTGTACTAACTTCATTTCCTGCTTTTTACTGCATTTAGCGCCGCCTCAGGCCACATTCGCCATGTAGATTTCTCTGCACACATGCAATTTCCTTCTCTGCTTCTCCTCCTGTCTCCCTCGCACTTCTTCTCACTCCCCCTCTGTTTTTTCTTCTGATCCAGGGCTCCATCACGTCTTTCTCTCCATCTGTCTGCCGGTCTCTCTTCATCAGGTTGCTCCCTGTCTTCCTCTCACTCCTGCCCTGTTTATCCTTCTCGTCCGTGCGGGTATTTTTTCTTTTTTTTTCTGCAGGGCTCCATCATGTCACAGCTGACGCTCATTTCCCCCTCCGCCAGTCTCCTGTCGACAGCAGCGGGGCCGATCTGTGCAAATTATTTCCCTTCCTGTGTAAACATCCATTACTGACCATCGGGGGGAGGAGGTGGGGGTGGGGGCACGATGCCACCAGACGTCTTCAACAAACCAATCCTGGTGAAAAACTTTGACCTCAATCTCACGGCAGCTGAGAGGATTCCCATGCCGCAAGGTCTGCTTCCACTGCAAAAGCTCACGAGCGTCGGCCGAAAGAGGAGGCACGCACGCAACAGCTCGCCGACATCATCACAATTACCGGTGACATCGCGAGCGACTTTAGTGCGGCCAGAGTCGGGGAAACGTCAACGGGATTCTGCATCGGTTGTTCATGGCAGAGAAACTCTGAAACCAGCGACAACACATCCAGCAGACCTCAGCGTCCCTTTCTGCAGTTTTATTGCTTTACAAATCAGGGGGAAAAAAGAGTTGTTTAGCAGGTGCAAGAATTTTTACATACAGGAGACTGTTTTTGTTTCTTTTTTTTAAACCATGCGCAACCTGATTTGGATCAACTGAGATGCAAAGAATCAGAAAATTAGTTTGTTGGAGGTTTTAAAGAGAGAATAACAAGCAATAAGCTACTGGACTCGCGTAGCTTAACTCTTATCCCGTTTTAAAAAAAAGTTAAATGGGGACTGCTAAGTACAAGATTTGTATTTTGAACTTTAAACTGCAATTATTAAAGATCAATATTTTTCCTTTTTTTTTTCCTTTTTTCATGAGGGGGTTTAATTTAGACCATGATTTCAGTAATTAGAATTTGAAATGAACTCTTTAGATCTCCGTTTTGATTACATGCCACTAATTGCTTTTTTTCAAAAATACAATATCAGAATCAGAAATACTTTATTAATCCCCGGAGGAAATTGTATTAATTAATCATAACTCAATATTCTAAAAACAAATTTGACATTGATTATTATTATTATTAGCGGCTGGCCCAGAATAACAACTGAGAAGATTGATTTTGGTGCATTATTACTTTTTGTATAATGTCAGATTGAAAAAAAAGTTATTTTGTGGCTGTTAACTACAAGATTTGTACGATAGATGTTTTTTGCTCTTGTTTTCCTATTTTTCCCCAGAAAACTCCATGCAATTTTCCTTCTAAATCCGAGTTTTTATGATGCCACCGCTCGCTGAAACTTACAAAATAACAGCATTTATTAGACCATTCATCAAAACAGACGTCACCTTAACCCAGCAAGAAGAACGAGGGAAAAGTGTGTGTGTGTGTGCGTGGGTGTGTGTGTGTTTTTGCATTACTGGACTTCTTGGATGCGACCCCCACCGTCTCAGCCTCCCCAGCTCCTGCCTGCGCCTCTCTGAGTAGCGTTGCTGCGTCCGGGAGGTCCGACTGGCTTCACTCTGCATGCGGTCCAAACTGGGTCCACGCAGGATGCCATGGCCACTGCACTACATCTGAGCCCCGATCACCTGGAGAAAAGAAACACACAAGTACGAATGCCGTGTGTCGAGTTCAGCTCAGCGTTCAACACTGAATTGCGGATTGTGGATTTCCTCCTAGAAAGGCCTCAGCTTTTGCGGGCAGGGAAAAAAAAAAAGTCATTTACCGTCACACTGAGCGCCAGAGTTTACCAACCATGGCAATCTTTGGCTTGAGTAAACCCAGCTTGTAGTTGGTGAAGAAATTCCCATAGGTGATTATCTGCCCCTGCAGTCCCCCCATCAGCTGGAGGACCACCATCTGGCCCTGGCCCACCTCTCTCACACTCCCCTGCTTGCCGGTGTATGGATCACTGCATGCTGCCCAGACCTTCGAGCCATACTTAGGCCGAAACATCTGCCTCAGAACGACAGGAGCTGCACGTCAGCTGTGATGTCGATACCTGGATTGAGGAAAATCTGCAGCTGATGCACCCAGATACCCCAGAGTGGCTCAAGGGCAGCTAACCCGGAGAACGTCACTCGCCCAGGCTGAGCCAGCCTGTCATCAAAACCCATCGCCTGCGTCGGTTTTTTTAATCTGAACCGCGACAGGCGGGCAGCAGAAGCCCCAAGAAAGCTCTCAGCCAGGGTTCGAATTACAATCTGAGCTTTGTGGGGGGGTCTCCAAAATGACTAATGTTCATAGGGACATAAATAAATAACACCCAATAACACCCAACTGTGCTTTCCGAGAGAGAGAGCGAGAGTTCCCTGCTAAATACGTAATATCTCTCGCTCACACACACACACACACACTCACATGAACACACACACACAGGTTATTATTAGAAAAGGCTTCATGAAACACGGGCAGCACTGACCTGCGCGCGCTCCACACAGAGACACCGAAGCCCAACGTTTGGCACAAACTAACGAGTCTCCAGCGGAACGTCCACCGAGCACCGCGGCGAGGAAGACATTTCCCGGCCTGTCAAGTTTGCGGACGAGGACGGACGCACAGACGCGCTCCGAACACACAAACTGCGCCGTCCATAGGACTGAAAGAACATCTGCGCCACCCATTTTAAGTCAACGGCGATACACAGCGTGCATCTCGACCAAAGAGTGTGTTGTTTTTTTTGGGGTGATGGCGAATAACACACACAAAAGTAAAAGTCTATTTTACTGTTTACGGCAGGCAGTGGTTGCCCTCCTGGAACCCATGATGTGGGTGTTTGATGTACTTTCCTTATCCTGGAATGGAAGAACGGGAGCGGGTTCCTGGCTCACAGCCGGTCATCACATGTGCTGAAGCCTCTCTCGTACCCCACAGGGGATGGAAGGATAGTGTTGCTAGCCACTATAAGCTTTTTCAAGGTTTTTCCAGGATTTCCCTTGCCCTGTCGTAGTTTCCAGTCCCTGAAATCACTCGTAGCGTCACTGATGGACTCTCCGGCAAGTCTAGCCAACTTCCCCGCCTCGCGCTCTCCAAAAAGAACAAGCTCTTTCCTCTCTTTAGGTTTCTTTGTTTTCACAAATCCTCTCTTGTGTGTTTGTTGATATGTTGTTCGCTTTTCTTCCCTTCTGCAAATGCGCGCCCTTCCGGCACGCATGATTTACGCTCAATTTTCCACTGCTCCCCCCCTGGTGGCCTGGTGGTGAAGTGCAGTATAAACTTGTATGCGCGACAGAATGAGCGCATATACTTTATTCTTTTTTAACGTGTTTCTTTTAGTCTATTTATCTGTAAACAATACTGATTATGTTGGAAATGCATTATTGATTAAAATAATGGTAGTTGGTCAGGACCCCCACAGATGTATGATTTTACTGCCTTCATGGGAGCTCGCACCCTCCTTATGGGAGCTCAGCTCCAACTGGCTCCCACATAAGTCAAACCCAGCTCTCAGCTCTGTCTCCTCCACATATTTCCGGGGCTGTGTCCTCGGGGGGGGCCGCTGCATGTACAGGTTTATATTTTGCAAAATCTCCTGCATGCTTTTCCCCGTCATCGGTAAATTCCATGTGGATTCCATGTCCTTCATGCGGCCTCAAATCAAGTTGGACCTGGCTGGGGGATCGCTTGGGGACAGAACGCCGCATGACATCAGCAGTTCCAGACCGTCTGATTTCCCCATCCTTGGATCATAAACCATTCTCCTTTTGCCATAAAATCTATGCTTGTCCATGGCTGCCAGATTAGAAATGTACTTTTCTGGTACTGGGTGTATTTGCAGGCTTTAGATCAGCCGCAACTGCATAAACAAAACTCCTGCTTTCTAAACCTTGTATACATTTTCGCACCATGCAATTCGCTTGACAAAAACTGTTATGGGGCACTTGGGTCATGTTGATATGTTCTGTGAAGTTGAGGGGGTTGAACATCTTTCTGATCTATTGACTTTAGAGATGTGAATCAGATAGACCGTCACTTGCTCTGAAATGCACCGTGTTACATGCGCGTGTTTGTGTGAATGAGTGCGCGTGTGTGAGATATGAAATGCATAAATCAACTAAATATAAGTAAAAACATAATATTTGAGACCTCACTTTCAAAATGAATGCAATACTTTCTAAAAATACGAAAAAAAAATACTGGTTTTTATGGCTTCTATGCATTTTTTATGTAACAATTTAATTGTCTGTGATTCGATCACACAAAGACACACTCCTGGAAAACAATTTGTCACTCTGACCATTCTGACAAAAGCCGGTGATACGCCGTTTTTGGGGCTTTAACAGATAAAAAAATATTAATAATTGTGGCAAAAATCTTTGCTCGTGCCTCCAAAACGGTTGTCGGATATTTAGGATGGACATTCCAGCTACTGCTCCTACGGCCCACGCCACAGGGCAGTGTGTGTGTGTGAAAAGCAGGAGTCTTTATACTGGCTTGATTGCAGTGGAGTGGCCGACGGGTGAGTGGCTGCCGAGGCGGGTGAGGCGGATGGGAAAGTCGGCGGCGAGGCCGCGTGAGGAGCGACGCGAGCGGATCAGCCGGCTTAAATGCGGGACTGCAACGTAAAAGCGCAGCGATCGGCCGTCACTCATGACAGGTGAGGAGGTGAAGTGAATCACGCTGATTATCTGGTTACCATGGCACCTGCCAGCGGATGGGATGCATCAGGCAGCGGGTGAATATTCCGTCCTCAGAGTCGATGCGCGGGAAGCAGGAGAAGTGGTCACGCAAAAGGATTTGAGCCACTTTGACAAGCGCCAGTGAAACAGTGAACATAAGATGTTTCTGTTTCATTTAGTTGTTGTTTTTTTTAAAGATAACTGCATTTAGCACAAATAATTGCTCATGTGATAATTGTGGTGATGTGTTTTCGCAGTGGACATGAAGGCATCAGTCGTGCTGTCCCCGTCTCCCCTGCCAGTAGCCCAGCTTTCACTCTGCGTGTTCTAGATCTTATCCACCATTACGGGTGAAAACTGAGCCGCAGTGACCTTCGGCCTTGAAAACCTTCGGCCTCCTCAAAGGTCAGACGAGACACTAAAAAGAAACAGGTGAGGTCAAGGTTAAGTAATCGGGCCAACCATTTAGTGTTCTTATCTCTTAGCTGCGCTGCTTAAACTGCGTCATCATCACCACCATCTGCTGATTCGGTCTCTTAAAGCTCCGCCGGCTTCATGAGCTGCGACTCTTGCGCAAGCTCGAAAGAACTAGCAACTACCCCCTCTGCCTCGGAGGAGCTGTTTGAATAGCTGAGCGTGGAATCAGCCGAGATGCTAAAGATTCCGACTGCGCTCATGGATTGAACAAGACCATAAAATCTGTGGAGGTGTCGTTTTTTTTTCTTCTTTTTTCACATCTTGGTTCTCTAACACCTTCCCTAAAAGTGCAACCTGCAAACACTCTTTAAAGAGCAGCCGTGAATCAGCCATTTATTCGTATTTACACTCAATTAGGTTCTACCTAGATTAATTAGCTGCTTGACATTCCCTCCTCGTCACAGTAAAATTAATGTCCTGACCTGAGCGAAGACAAAAAAAAAAAAAATACCACCAACACAACATCATCTGTTTCTGTCTGTAATGAATACGCGCTGAAATGAAAACTGGCAGTGTTATGTTGCCATTCAGCAGTTGAAAGTCTTAATTGTGATTAAATGCATGTTGTGTGCCGCGATTAAAAATTCACTTCCGTGACTTTGAAATAAACTCTGGCCTCTTGTGAACTCTTGGAAATAACAACCGAGGGGCCGGGCTGCATTTATTTAGCACCGTCTCTGCTTTTACGGTACTTAAAGCATTTTGAAATGTGAAATAATGTCAAGCCAGCAAACCTCGGAGCCCCAGACTGCAGCCGCGCCGCCTCCGACGTGCCAAATTCAATTAGGAAGAGCGTTTAACGTCTGAAGTTTGTAGGTGGTAAACTCTCGCAAAATGTCTTTTTTTCAGTAAAGGTTTTCCGAGAGGGCCAAACTGACTTGTTCAGCGATTTCCCACTGGTCAAAAAATCCCGCTTAAACACGGCAACAATCGGCTCCTGTCGGCATGGGGCAAAGGAACTGATCGGCCTCAAGTGACACCGGTTTTTATCGGTTCACCTCTGGTCGGTTGCAGCGGGAACGTGCTAATTTAGGGGACGGCATCAGCATAAGGCGCCTACGTCATAGTGCGGGACAGCGAGGCGAGGAAGCCGCGGCTGACTGAGACCGTGCGAGACAGCAGCCGTTCGCGACAATATAACGACAGCGTTGAGTGAGCGAGGTTTAGTTCGCACGCCGAGGCAGGTCTTCAAATAACCGCCGGAAAGATATCCCGCCATAACCGACCACAGAGAAAAAGAAGCGGAATGGGCGGCGTAGGCTGGCCATGTTATGAGCTTTGCCGGGCGCGTTTATGGCGGTCCTGCATCAGACCGCGGCTCCCCGGCTCTTTGGCAGCGTCTTCCGCCGCCTCCGCATCATCCTGAGCTTCGTCCAGCCCAGCAATCGACGAGGCCGACGATTCCGCGAGGGACGCAGAAGGGGCACGGGGAACAGCGTCTGGAGGCAGCCCAGCCCAGCAAGCCAAGCTGGAGGACCAGCAGCGGAAGAAGCTGGGCCTGAGAACTCGGTGCGGTGAGTTTTTTTTTTCCATTCTTTGCGTTGTTTGCAGAAACAGTGGCAAAAATGTCGCGCATGTGTAACTTAACTGGTTCTCAGAGGGTTACGTGTATCGCTGATACCGTGATATATTGTAATAATACAACATGTTTTGCAAGTTTTCATCTTGGACATGGATGCACCGCGTCGCACGACCATATTTAAAGATTTACAACACACGTAAAGCGATGATCATGTCTCTCCATCCTCCTGGAGCCAGCGGGGCGGTAAACATGCACGCCTAAACATGCTCAGCCTATTTGCCCTCCCCGTTGTACACCACCAGGTCTGCCTGCCACAGTTTGATGTTTAGTCACCCAACTTATGTATGTCTATTAACCTTTGCTTTTATTATTGTTAGGCTTCTGTGTCCCGCCAAGGAAATGCGAAACGACCGAGGAGCAGCAGACATCTGCTACAATAAAACCCCGCCATGGCAGAGCTGAGAGAGCTGGGCGGGGCTGCAGCTGCGGCGCGAGGAAGCTAGCTTCCATGCTTTTATGGCGTACGAGAGGAGGGTGTCGGAGAGCCAGGAGCGGCTCAGCCAGCGCTCTGTTTTCTGCTCTGTTTTTATTGATTTTTTTTATGCCGTGGAGACAGCGGTCAACTCTGTTTTTCTGTACTTTGTACTTTTGTCCCTCCATCCAACTATACAAGCTCAGCCAAGACTCGGTGATATTCAAGTGCTGATGGAGACTCCATGGTGGCTGTGGCTGACAGTGCCGCCCCGTCTATGGAGAGGGATGGCATTCGGCTCCGAAAGTGAGCTTTTCATTGGTCGTCAAACTGCTCTATTGTTGACTTTGTATAGTTTGATAGAGGGACACAAGTACAAAGTACGGAAGAGCAGAGTTGACTGCTGTCTCCATGGCTTTCAAGCTCCTTTCCATCCTTAACATCGCTGTGCTCTGGCGCACTGCTGACTGAAGTCGTCAGTGTTGACGTCACCAGAGGAAGAAAAAAAATTACAACATTCACAACATTCAGCTCGTCTGCTGGCGATGATGAAAAACACTTTTAAATGCTAAATTTGGTGGGAAAGCAGCATCAGGAAAAGTAAGTGTAAGACCACAGGGAGGTTTTCTTCAGTGGCAGGCGTGCTTTCCGCATGTACTCGTCAAAACCGCAAACAGCCTTTGAGCGGAAACTTTGGATGGAATTTTTTAGCTGTTAACCAAATACGCCACTCAGAGCTAATGTGTCTCTATTTTGACACGCTCGTCCCACTGCAACTCTGATTCTGTCATCACAACCACTCTTGTCATAACATTTACAACTGATGTAGGCGGGAGTCAACTTGAAGCCTCTAGACTGATCTAAATGTAGCCCCGCCTTGCTAACAGCGCTCTGCTGGAATAGAGTTAGATATTAGTGCAGACTCAGTGTCGCTCACCTCATGATTTAATTCACTTGCTGCCATTTTTAATTCGTTTTTTTTTCCTTTTCGGATGCGAATCATTCACACGTTTGAAATGCTTGTATTTTGGGGTGTCACTGTTGATGTTTTATCAAATTATTTCTAGATTTAATTTTTTTTTTGCCATTTGTGAAAGCAACACACGTCCATATTGAGACTAAAGAAGAGTGGCGAAGAGTAAAGAAGAGCGGAGCGGCAGTAGATTAGAAGAGGGGGGCGTTGCACCCACGTCCCTGACTGCAAGGGTCTCCACCCCGCCGCCGCCTCGGCGGAAATTCGGGAATAAAATTCATGGTTTGTGTCTCCATTTCCTCTGAGCATTTCACTCGTGTTTGTCAGGTTAGTGCACTGTGAAAACTGCAAATCACACCTCCTGAAGCCAAATTAAATGCAGCGTGAGCCCGTTGATTTTTCGTGGAGACACGAGTAACCAGATCAGGGCTGCTTATTGAAGCGTCGCCCGTTGCTCATCGACACATTGCAAAAGTGTGTACTGTGTGAAGCTCTATATCTGAAGCTGGGACCCCGAATAATTGACAGATATCTAATATACACAAATCAAGCATGACATTACGACCCCGTCTTATTTACCATCGAATATAACGCAACAGGGAGGAGTTTCACGTTGAATTTGAGAGAGGCATTGACATATTTTAATGATTATTATTGGGACTGTCGTTTGCGATGCTGTTGCACTGTGCTGGGGCGACACTGGGAGGTGCCCCGAAACCTTTCGCCACCACAATGCAATGTGGGATGAGCAAAAGTGCAGGGACGCCTCCCAGCATAACCCAGTGCAGTTCCACGGCATCACATTTCGGCTCTCACCGCTCTGCCTGTCAAGCTGTCCACCGCGGCGGAGCACGCACGCCGTCATAATAGAGCGGCGACGAGGGCGACGGCTGAGGAGCAGCGGCCTCCGCGGACACAAGTGTCTGATTTTAGATTGGACGGAGTGGAGCGGAAACGTGCGTTCAGCCTTTTTCTTCTCCTGTGACATCCTTCATCCCCCTCGTTAGGGTCCATGACCGTCAAGATCTGCAGATCCCGCAGGGGTTGTCTGTCAAAAAGCAGTCGCTTAACGACCGGCGGCAACACCGAGGGCCTCGCCTCCATTTCTTCTCAGCTGCCTGCGTCAGTGATCTCATTTTAACCCTGCCGTGACGTCTGCGCTAAGAAGTTCTCAAACTTCTTCTGTAGCATCCGCCGCGCTCTCGCGCCTGCCTGACTAAAGTGCCACATTTCTCGCGTTAAAAGGCAAATTGTTTTTAATTTTTTTTATCACTACACTTCAACAGCCCTCGACCTTTGAACTGCTCACATCAACCACAAATAAAGAGAGAGCCGGATTCCCAACCTGTAAAATAAAAATTAAAGTTCACAATTTTATACAGCACAGGAGGCTGTAAGTGTCAGCTTTCACTCATATTTAGTGACTCAATAAAATATGCAACAGTTAAAACTGAGAAATAACCAACGATACCTATGCTGTTAAGTGAAACGCAGAAATGCAGTCTTCCCGTATCGCAGTTATTAATATAAATCTTTATTAGCTAAATCAAAATAAGAAATATCAGCCGCAGACGAGGTTGTGAATGATTCAACATGCTCTGAGTGGCTATTGCTCAAGAAAAAAAAAAAAAAAAAGTCCTTGAACAAAGACCTTTGCGATGTGATCGTCAGCAGTTTGAAGAAAGCTCGTCGGCCGGTCGAACAACAGAGACGCGTGCCCTTCGGTGTTCTTTGAGAGGTTTTTTCAAAAAACAAAAACACAAAAAATAACTAATCAGCGTGTTCTCAGAAGTGGGAACATAAGCCAAAATGACACAAGATGAAAAGCAGAATCGCTCTCACGCACTCCACAAAATTGCTAAGCTGACTATTAACCCATTCGCCTTTTTATAAGACTGACTCATAAAGGCCTGTAACAAAATGTGAAGCCACTGCAGAGCGCACAAACCTCATTAAGCAGCCAGGTGGGAGGCACGAACCGTGAATCGGGTGAGTCAGCAGACGTTTGGCCACCGGATGCGCCGCCGTCATTCTGCACTCTGCGATTGCAAATGGATCGGGTTGCTGGTCTCCTGGGCCGCAGTGTGCTTCATCTCCGCGACCACAATGTGTGATCCTCCTCAAACATGACGGCGGCGGCACTTTCCACTGGTCCGGTAGCCCAACCGAGTCACCAACGCACTCATCACAGCGCGCCGCTCCCAAAAACCACGTTCCGATACTGCGAGTGAACTGTTCCAGCATGTACTCACGTCGTCGCGCGTCCCGAACGTTTGAATCGAGGCGTCACATTGCAGGACATGGACGATTCTGCATCGATTCACGGATGTCATAACAGAGACGCGGGATGCGGAGAGCAAAGTTCGAGCGGCGCCCTCTGCAGTCAGAGCTAGTTTATGGGAGCACTTGGGCGTCTATGAAGTTGAAGGGGAAAAGGGACCCAAACAAGAGCCACAATATGACAGTCGTGTCAAAGTCAGGTCAGACAGAAACACGACAATCATGAGAAACCATGTCACACAGAAGAAAAACACCCGGTTGTAGACGCTGCCAACCAGAGCAACATCGAGCCGGCTATATCAAGGAAAGGACGCAGCCAATCACAAGCTATCGCTATTTTCATTGCTGAGGCCTTGCGTCAATGTTCGGTTGGTGAGAACCAGGACTTTCACTCTGTGTTGTAAACTTTAGAGCCCAGATACAACATCCCACCTGGAGGATGTTTTAGTATCACAGCAGTCCCGACGCTCTACCACAGGATTATCAAACCTGCGCCTGAAAGGGACGTGTGGCGGCAAGTTTTCACTCCAGCAAAGCCGAGAGAAGACAGCCGAGTGGCAGGAGAAGCCACACTCCTGATTCCGATCAACCAGTCAACTGCCTTCACCCTGATTGGCTGTATCGTGAATGCTCCAGCTTGGTTAGAGCGGAATCCTGCAGCCGGTAGAGCGGTCTGACACCCCGGCTTTACTGTGATCAGCAGATCAGCCAACTTCGATCAAAAAAAACCCATTCCAAGTCAGTGCACTTAGTTTCTTCAGAAGTCAGGTAGAGGAGGTGGGCTTTAATGGTCCTACCACAATGAAGTTCTCCATAAGAATGAGGGAATAAATGGTCTCCCTCAGGCAATACGTGACGCCGGTCCAACGGAGCTAAAAAAAAAAACTAAAAAAAAAACACCTCACCTGTGTAGAACCATGAACAGACTCATTTATGAACTTTAATCCTCTCACATCACAATAACTACTGAGTGGATGTACAACTCAACTTCAACTGCAGTATTTCTCTTTAGGGAATATTTGATCAGTTCTTACATCAGACATGACATTTTGGCTATAAACCATGACTGGTAGTTATTGAGAATTTTAATTCTTTACAATTGCCATGTTTTTGGCAATGAAATGTTTTTTTAACCATTAATGAATCATGCTTGTATTGTTCTATTCAAGGTTACAAATTAAATACACACACCAAATGGTCCTTTTGATAAAAAATAAATAAATACAATACATGATTACACTAACAAAAGTACCAAAGTAAACCAATGTAGCATCAAAGTGAAATAATCCAGCTACATGTTGAATTTTTTTCTTTTTCCTATCAGTTTATGAATGCAAATATAATGTTTTAACACTTTTAATGGCGCAGCAGAACATAGAACGCCGAGCTTGCCCAGTGAGAAGGAACCGGTGCTGAACCTGGCGCCTGCGTAGATGCACCGCGCCAGCTAGTGCTGCTAGCCACGCTGGCGCAACTTCGCTAACTCACCAAGACGTTGCCGAGAGTGAAGAACCTCCTCTGACCTCCCATAAGTGTCCTGTCATGATAAACATTGCGTCTATACACAGTTCATCCACCGGAACGGCCTGAAAATTAGCTGTTTTCGGACCGGAGCAGCTTCCACTGCGCTTGCTAACCTGCACTTTCCTCAACCTCTTGGCTGGAGAGGTGGAACATGTTTACTTCTCACTTCCTAACCAATAGAGGATCTGAATTTCCTAATTGCGGCCAATAACAACCGCAGAATAACTTTAAGCTGAATTGCTGACACACTGATGGGGAATAAGAAAACAATATGAATTAACGTTCCTGAACCCAACTCTCCACTGGGTCACACAAGCTTCACTCAAGTATTGTTTTATGGCTCCGGTGGAACCTGCCTTTCTGGACGTTCTGTAAGGCGTTCTTTAACCGTTCTGCTAGGCCTCATATCTCGGCAAATACAATATGAAATGGCAGCGGTGATGCTCGTCGCTCTTTTAGGGCCGTGATTAAGTTTTTGTGGGGAGAAAAAGGTGGTCAGAGATGGTAAGCAGACATCTGATACATTAATCCCGGCGTCACCTCGAGGATCAACGCTGGGGTTCCCCCTCAGGTGACCGGCCGAGTTCATAGTCAGTACCTTTACATGCGCAGCTTAATCGGGCTATGCTCAAAATTCGGTTTTGGCGTCTAATCGGACTTCTGTCCTTGTCCCAGTTTACACGCAACTGAGAAATTACAGACGGGAGCACGTCCTCCTCCTCGACACTGCTGGGTGGCGTAATGCGTAATTTCAGCGGGTTAATACGGACGGACGTAACGCGCGTGTTACTTATTGTGCAGATAAGGTGCACGCTAGCCCTCGCGCTCATGGTGAGGCAGACAAGAACGTTGTACGCTGTCGGATGGCTACAACAATAGCATGTCTTCTTTTTTTTCCACTTTGTGCCGTCGCTACTGACCCGGACCCTCTGGTTCTTGCTGGACGCGGGTTCGGAGCGCAGGCTGGTGGGAGAGGGGTCACGATGAAAGAGTTTAAGACACAGAATGGAAAGACGTTTCAGCTTCTGCCGTGCTGCTGCTGCTGCTCCGGTGGTTCTCCTGCGTTCTTCTCCTGCGACTGGCTTTCCTGCACGTCTCTGATCCGCGGTCCTGCACCCGCGTGTGGCGGCGTGGAGCGCGTGCACGTGCATCGTCTACCTGAACTCCGACTAAGGCGTATACATGCTGGACAAAATCCAATTCCAATCGCATTATCTGGGTGTCTTAATCGGAGTTTGAGAACTCCGATATTAGTCGGATTAACGTGTCAAGATGTCCAGTTATGGTCGGATTAAGGCGATAATTCGTTCGTACTGAGTGTCACCTGAGTAATTTACCTCAGACCGGAGGTGTTTGCACATTGCAGGCCTTTTATCTGTTGACTCCTCGTTTCTCCAGAGTAACAAAAAAAAACATTTCCACATGTTTGAGTTATAACTGAGAGGAGGGTAAGTGTGTTAAGCGGGATGCATCATGGGAAGTTCACAATAAGAGCAATCTTAAACAACATGATATACATCTTTGCATGGATGCTAGCTGATCGTAGCGTTGTTGCACTCCAATAAAACCTTCCCAAATGACCACCAGGGGGCCTCAGTGAAACAAAGCAGCGATCGGATTCCATGTCCTCACACAACACACACAAAAACAGCCTTTGGCAAGTTTTGTTTTCATGTATCTGACATAAATATGAATGTTGGATAACCATCATTTGTAGAATGTGACAAGTTCTCGACGACCTCACTGTTTTGCCGCCAGTGTTTCCTCACGGTTAGTCACCTGCGTAATTACACTGGGCGACCCCCAGGGGGCACACACCACCAGCATCGGAGCCACTGTCCCAATCAATATTTTTGGGTATCAATCCTATTTATGCAAGTATCAGGAGTGCGGGCAATTGGCTCGCAGCCTCGTCTCACATCAGCCAATGGCAGTCTGCCATGCGCTGAAGCCGAGCAGCGGACCGTTGGCCGGCTGGTCCGTCCAGGATTCCCATCGGCAGAGCTGGACTGAGCTCAGTCACGTCTCATTGGCCGCATGAGTGGGAATCTCTGCGCTCTGCATAATTATCACCCATTTGACACGTCTGGAAGCCGCGTCTGGAATATGAATGAAGATTAAAAAACGCTGCGATCACAGTGAAGCGCGGCCTCGTACCTGAGAGAATGATTAACCCCCTGGACTCCATCGCTGTCGTCCATAACACAGTCTTATCTCATTTGTGGGCGCGTTGCATCCTCACGTTGTCAGGCTGCTTGTTTACTTCCTTTTTAGGAGGTGAATTCCTAAATATTAGCCCATCTTGGATGGCACTAAGCTCAGACCTGCTACTGATGTCTATGGCTTTCATATGATTCAACGTGCATGTGTTTGTGTGTTTAAAAGCTTATTCTCCCGGGAATCTGTTTCCTTGATATCATAGTTCAGGCCAGACAGTTTTTTAATGCTCTTTGTCAAATCAGGTTTTTGGGTTTTTCTTTTTTTTTTTTATTATAAAAGATCCTCTTTATCCTTGACCTTCCTAAAATATGCTAATCCAAAACACACACTAAATTAAATCCAATTTCTTCGTTTCAGCTTCTTCCAAAGGCTGAAAGGTGACAAAAGGCACTAAATTGCTTTTAAATTAGAGCTGAAGGAAAGCCTGATAATTATGGAACAGGCATGATACAGAACACATGAGGGCTTAGGCTGTTTAAAAAGTCCTTCAACAATTTGATTAGTTAGCAAGTAAGATTAGAAATAAAAAAAAAAAATAAAAAAAATCACATACTTTTGCATCAGTTCCAGGACGCAGTTGAACAGCTTCTAAAATGTGTTCTGATATTTTAAAACGAGGCTCTTCATGTCATCTCAGGCCTAATTAATATCACAAGCCAGGCGGAAGCCGGGGCGGAGTCAAGGGGCTGACTCCCTGGATGTTTTCCGAAAAGCCCCGAATTTGAATTTTTTTTTTTTTTATTAAAAAAAAAAAAAAAAAGTCTTGTGAGCAACGTGCAGTACCAGAGTCCAACAGAGTGGCAGCAGCTGCGTGAAGCAGCCTGTGCACCGCCTGGGCTGCCCTGAGGAAGAGGCTAACCGAGTTAGCTGGATATCAGTGACGTTAATGAAGGTGAAAGATAGCAAGGTAATGTTTCATGCTAGCATGGTTGGAAGCCAAACAAGCCGGGATGATGATTATAGAAATAAAGTGGATAACTGGCTGATGGTCTTTGATATCTTCTCTCCGGCTGACAAAGTGAGAAGTGAAAAGGAGTAAAGTTAACGTAAGAGCAAGTAAACATGGAGTAAGTAACACTACTTAACACTGAGTATGGCCTGAGTGTATGTTCATATGTACTGTATATATGTCGTGCATGGCTGAAATCCATCCTATGTATGTGTCTAAATGTGTACTGTACTAAATGTTCTTAATGTCTCAGAGAGACTTGTGGTGAGGAACCGAGCAGAAGGAGACAGCAGAGGTGCCGGCCAGGATCACGTGGAAGAGAATAAGATGCATTTCATTTTGTTGTCTTATATATTAATTATATGGTCAATCCCTCTTGTGTTTTTTTTATTTTCTGCTTTCAGTGGATGTGACGTGTGATTCCGGGCTCACCGATCTGAGGTGACTTCAACCAGCTGCTGACTGCACATGAGTCAGTTTAGGTGTTAGTTGGCGTCATAAAAGCGGAGGAACTTATAAGTGCTCCCCGGTGCCGTTTGTCTGCTTTAAGGCGGTGGTCATTTGAAAGTTGTGATGTTGTATTTTTTTTTATTTATTTATTTTTTTTAAAGGCACCAATTTTTCACACACGCTTTAACTGTCTTTAGTTTTAGTCTAGTTTCATGTTTGTGCCACAGGAACCACTCAAGCGTCAAAACGCGCGGCGGATTGAGGAAGCGATTGCATTTGTTCCACATTGTTCTACACGTTATACTTTTTGAAATATTAAGAAAAATTTCCCACAGGAATGAACGGAGAGACGCTCAAAGTCCTTTGAAACGCACTCCTGCTTAGATAGTTAACTCCTTCGCCATACTTTGACCAAAAAAAAAACGTCATTTAAAATTTAAAATTTCGACGAGACTTTTGGGCAAATGAGTTTTTTTCCGAGTTTAGAATGGGTGTGTATTGCGTGAGCTAGAGTGGTCACAGCTTAGAGCTGATTCTCTCAAAATTTCCACAACAAGAACTGGCCGCTTTGGCCACAGTTTTTACATTTCATGCACCATTTCCAGTAAAAACAAAGGGGAAATTTGTGCCGATTCAGAAAATGTGACGGTCTAAACCGAGCAACATGCAGACTTTGTTCCAGGACCCTCCAATCGCCGACAGGCGCCCCGAACCGCTCATTAGCTCCGCAAGATTTTTGCAGAAATCCAAAAGTGAGCCTTTTTATAACTCGCCGGCATTTTCACATTTTTTTTTTTTTGGTCTGACACAGAAAAAAAAAAAAATAATGTCAGCTCGATCGTCAGAGTCTCTTCTTAATGAGCGTATAAAATTTTAAGCCACCACTACCACAGTCTTTATAGGGGAGGCAGGAGTTAGGAGGCTGCTCTCGGCAGGTTTTCAGGGGGGAACTGCCTCTGCGTCTGAGCCACGGTGGCGCAGACATGAGGTCCGCAGACCCAGAAGGGGACCAGTGATGATCTTTTTTTAACGAGTCGGCACTGTGACATTTTTGGGCCACGCAGACAACAAAAAATTCTCAGTACGATCGTCATAGTCTCTTTCTTTCTGAGCGTATATAGTTTTTCTTTCGGCAGCCGGCGTTCACATCTTCTGCAGCACGTGCGATTTAAAAATAAACTCGTAATTTTTCCTCATCTTTGAATAAACCATGCGAGGGCGGCTGTATCCGGCGCTGCGGCTGCACTTTGGCTGCACTTCAGTGAAAACTCCTCCTGACGAGGTCGGAGTCCAGCAGGATCGCGCCCGGGCGCGAGAAGAGCCAAGCGCAGACATTCATCGCCGGGGAGAGAACAGCTGTCGGGCGCGGTAATGGAGACGCACGACGAGCGCCGCCGACGGAGACGCCGCAGACGGCGTTCGACTGCTTCGCGCGCACGCCTGTCTTGTTTCATTCCATAGGAGATAAGGACGCTTGGATCTGTTTCCCTCCACCCGGCCTTCCCTCTTGCTCAGTGGCTGCCAGACTCTTCTGGTGGCTGCTTAACATTCCGCGTCACGTGGCGGAGACAGGCGATCCTCTGTGTGCGTGTGTGTGTGTGCGTGTGTGTGTGTGTGTGTGGGTTAAGACGCTCGGCTCTGATTGCATTTGGGAAACAAAAAATCTCCAGTTTCTCTCCGCCGAGAGAGGTGCCGCTCTTATCGCTTTAGGTTTTCTTTTGCCAAAGAGCCTCTGATTGGGAGGACTTCCACTCATCAGCACCCCTCCTGATAGAGAAACACGCACGCACACACACATACACACACACCCATTATTGGAACTGTGAAATTAGTTAGCAGGCTCAGACTGTGAAATGTGACCAATGAAGTCGGCTGCGACTTCGGAGACGTGCTGAACCGCAACGGCGCTTCCGCGGCTTCGCCCTCGGCTGGGCGCCGCCACCTCGGCTGGGCGCCGCCACCTCGGCTGGGCGCCGCCACCTCGGCCTCACCTGCTGCCGCTTTCTCCTCACGAGTGAGGCGTTCATATTCGACGATGACAGTGAGACTGGAGGCGTAGACGTGGACACCAGCACCAGAATGGGAGTTACTTAACGGACCGGTTGATATCAGTAATTCTAGTGGCTTCATTTTCTTGCATCAACCTTCAGTTCTTGCTAATGTCTGCCAGAGCGCGGGTGCCCAATCGCAGCGCTGCCAGATGTCCCAGCGTGTCAGCAGCACCGGCGGCGCTCGCTCCACGACGTCTGGAATATGATTTAGCCTCCATTTATTGACGTTCGTGTGAAGTGCGAACAGAAATGCGGCGAGCAGATGAAAAGCAGCCGCGTGCCTCCCAGCGCCTCGCAGACGTGGAGGCCGGGGCGAGCGAGGAACGCCGCTCATGAGGAGCTGAAGCGAGCGATTCACGTTCCTGCCGCAGTTCAGTCAGTTGACTTTTTTTTTTTTTTTATGTTTAACAATGCGGGAGAAGGCACGGAAGAGCGAGGAGAGCGCGGCACGTTTGTTGCAAGGAGGGAAAACTCTTCATGACTGCGATCGCGGAGGCGCGGAGGCGTCGCCTGGCTGAAGCTGCACAGGTTTCCAAACCGAACGCCACAGCGTGGCGCGATGACAGGACACGGACGGGTGACGGCGCTTCAGCGGCGACTGCAGGAGGCCGGCTGGGCTCTTTTTTATTAAAGCGCACTGCGCCCCTTTTCATCCCAGGTCATCAAATGCGGATGTTTTTTTTTTTTCCCCCCACAGCTCCCAGCGTGCGATTGGAGGGATTCATTTCCCACCACGCGGCCCTGGTTCAGATCAGTTTGTAACACCTCAGAATGGTAAAAACCCAGACCCGATTTCAGTTCGCTGAACATCGGCGGGTACACGCCGGGTGGTGACAGCTGATCCGTGGATGATGCCGAGGAACATCTGCACCTCCTGGGTGGTGCAAGGGACGCAAGCACAGAAGGATAAAAACAAAAACGTCCCGGGGACTTGACTTTTGAAAACACGTGCCTTCGGGTTTGTCCTTTTATTCACCCTGTTGCACAGAAGTAAAGATTCTGTCGACCAATCAGCAGACTGCGCTGTGTCCAGCTCCACTCTTCAGTAGCTGGATCAGTGTGCTGGGTAGTTGTGCTGTGGTATCTTGCACCAAGATTTAGCGGCAGATCCTTTAAGTGATGGAATTGTTTTAGCTGGGGCCTCCTTGGTGTCTGTCCAGCACATCCTACAGATGCTGGATTGGCTTGTTCCTCAAACCTTCCTGAAGCGTTGTTGCTTTGTGGCAGGGAGCATTATCCTGCTGAAAGAGGCCACTGCCATCAGGGAATATCGTTTCCATGAAAGGGGGGACATGGTCTGCAGCAATGCTTAAGTAGGTGTCAAAGGAACAACAGCATGAATGGCAGGACCCAACGTTCCCCAGCAGAACATTGCCCAGAGCATCACGCTGCCTCCGCCGGCTCACCATCTTCCCACCAGCATGTGCAATTCGTCAGCCCAGACCACCTTCTCCCATTTCTCCGTGGTCCAGTTCCGATGCTTCCGTGCCCATTGTTGATGCTTCCAGCAGTGGGCAGAGGTCAGCATGGGCACCCTGACTGGTCCCACACACAACAAACCATGACTGTGTGTTCTGACTCCTTTCTATCAGAACCAGCGTCAACTTTTTCACAAGTCTGATCTGCATCTGTTGGCTCGGCCCACACAGGCCAGCCGTCGCGTGCATCAATGAGCCTTGGCCATCCATGACTCATCGACGCAGGTTAATTGCTTTTCCCGTCCCAGTTGATGGGTCCTGACCACTGCAGACCAGGAACATGCGGGGACATGAGCTGCAGCTCTGGAGATGTTCTGACCCGCTCGTCTAGACATCGCAATTTGGTCTTTTGGTCGTTTAACCATTTTTTCCTGGATGAAATGTTTGCTCCCTGCCTAATATAGCCCACCTACCTGCAGGTGCCATGGTAACCAGATAATCAGTTATTGGCCATAATGTTATGGCTGATTGGTGCATTTAGATATCCTGTATAATGTTGTTTCACGCTGAAGTGAAAGGAAGGTGCAACTCACACATCCCTGGGCGTCCACGTGAGGTTACGAGGAAGCTTGGCACCCTCATGCCTAAAATCCTACACCAAGAATAGTGTTTCATATAGTGACATTTAATATATATTCATATGTAGAAGTGGATGGAAATGTTAAAAACAAATACTGCCACATTAATAAAGCGGAAGCGGGAAGAAATCATGGAAGCGGGAAGACATCGTGCCCTGCCCTTGCGCTCCTCCCCTGCGCTGTGTTTCCATGACACTCCCGGTTGTTTTTGCGTAATCCTGGTTGCAAATGAATCGCAAAAGAAAACACAACCTGGGCGGTGGCGGTAATGAAACACTGAGAGCGACACGCTGACACGCGGACGCCGCTGACACGCGGACGCCGCTGACACGCGACACTCGCGACATTAAAGTGGTCCCGGGATTTGTTTTGATACATTGATTCTGCTGCTCCGCTGAGAAGAAAATAGTCCCCTGTTGCTAAATAATGAATATTTTTGCATCCATTCCGTTTCCCAGTCTGTCAGTTCAACAAACAGCAAAGAATAAATCCACTGCATCTTTTGTCAGAGGTGACAAACACTGAATTAGTTTTTTTTTTTTGTAGCGGCGGAAAGTGTCAGGAGTCGGATTAGCTGAATATAAACAAGGCGGCCCGTCACGTCCAATATTAAAGAATTAAGTTTCCCGGCTCCAGACGCCGCGCGACGCTTCAGACGTGTCAGCACGAGAGGACGCGCAATGAGGATGAAGCTCTGTAAAGTGCAGAGCAGCGGAACCCGTCCAGCTCGCCCGCACGCGGCCCGCAGCCTCGCTCCCGCTGGAGAACCTCCCGTTTATGACATGGAGCAGCGCGATAACATTCATCTCAGATGTGAATTGGCGAGATGAAACACGTGTTGGGAGCTTATTTAATCCGTCATTTATTCATAAATGCTTGAAATGTGCGGAGGAGCGTCTCCCTCATCGTCCCGATGCTCCGGGCGACGTCTTCAGATGTTTTATTTTGCCAAAGATAGTCGATTTTGCGGCGATATAAAATGCATTAAAGCGGCAAATCTTCATGTTCAAAGAGTTCGAGCCGACAAATTATTGAGATTTCGGCTTGTAAATTAAATCAATCATTTGATTCAACATTAAAATAAATAAATAAATAAATAAAAATTCAACATTTAATTATGGAAGCCTAGAATTTAATATTCACCAATCGCAAATAACATGTCCATCCATTTGGATTTGGATCATTTTAACATAAAACAAAATAATATATTACATCAGGCGTGTATTTTGTCAAGCAAACACAAATTAGTGAGTAAAAATGATCAGCTTCAGACGGGATTTGAAATACTTTCATACTTGTTGGACTGACGAATGTTGGGCTAATGAGTTTATTTTATGTTAAAACATGTAAGCCAAACGGAAGGAAAAGTTCATGTGCAATTCAAATACCTGAATCCTAAATTTTAGGCTTCGATTTTTCAAGTCAGCAGTGGGAAAAAGGAGGATGATTGATGGGCTTAATCATGTGATTGTTTCAATGTGCTTCATATCGATCCAGTCTCTTGATCAAAGTTATTAAAAAAAATAGAATAAATAGATTAGGAAAAAAGACAAATATAATTACGCAAATGCTTCAGTCCTTTTTTTATTTATCCCTCGCGGATAAATATGATCACATTATAATCAGATGTTTGTCAGTCAGCTCCTCTCTTCATCCCCCCCGCCCTTCACCCTTCATCCTCCCATCCTCTCACGTTCACCCCCTCACATTCATCCCTCCATCCCTTCACCCCCTTACATTCATCCCTCCATCATCACTTTGATGCTTTGTTCTTTGTGAAACTAATTAAGCGAGAATTGTGAGCTGGTTTTCAAAACCTTCCTTCTTCAGTCAGAATTCTGAAGTTCTGACGCCCCTCCGGCGTCGTTTATTTGGGCAGATCTGAAAACAGCGCTTGTAACTCGGACCAAACCACCACAACACCCTCGCGACCCCTCCGGAGGAGAGGGTCTCCGTTTGATTACTAATGACCCCGGGAGCGAGTCAGACCTTGACCAAGCCAGCAGGTGCTCTTTGCATTTTAATGGCGCCCAATCGCAGTTGCAGATGAGCACGATCGACATTTTGCTAGAAGGTGGCTGGAGACCGGGTCGACCTCTGACCCGGGACCAGATGACTGAAGCACCACCTGAAAAAAAAAAAAAAACCCTGATCACATGTGGAATTTCTCACACGTTACAAATGATGGGAAAATAAAGGCGACAGGAGGATCAACATGTGAAAAAAGATCGTTTATATCGACACAGTCTTTTTATACACTGTACATACTTAAATTGTTAAGAGCTGTGGTTGTTTTATGAGCTCTACAAACTAATTATTGATTACGATTATTGGCTGCAGTATTGACAACATTTCTGATGCGCATTTGCTTCGTCGTACAATAAAGCAAAACCTCGTGCTCCGACTGGCTTTAGCATAAGAGTGGCGTTACACACTCAGTTCGGGTCATGATGTGGGTCCTGGTCCTGGATTTGAGCAGATGCAGGACTTTTCTGGTCTCGGTAGACGCGACAACAAGCAAAGCGGAGTGAACCAAACGCGCTCATGTAACTTGTCGTGACGCAGGAGGAAAACGTGAATCCAGCAGCTCCGTCACTCCTTCACAGGGGCCCAACGGGACGTCGTTGGCGGCCGTTAATGGATCAGACGCGGCAGCTGTTATGGATGCAAAGAGATCAGAGCACAAAGCCGTGGCTCCATGTTTTGTCAGATCAGTCAGCGGCTTGTACACAGTTTGATCTGGCGGCGCTGACGCAACGGCCCTCCACAGTTTGCGAGCCGTGTAGCTGCAGTATTTTTACAAAATTTGAAGTTTGTTTGTTTGGGTTTTTTTTTTTTTTTTGTTACTCAAGAGCAGAAAAGTTTAGTTTACCGCCGGCCCACAACTGTCTCCGATGACCTTATTTCCTCTAAACTACACTTCTAAGTTAAGCAGTTTTCTTCCCTTTTTCTTCTTCTTTTTTTAAACACAAATGAAGTTATTAATCAGCGGCTGGCAGACAGGAAGCACTAATGACCTTTATAATGAGAGGGCTGCAGTCAACATGCGTCTTCCTCCTCTCTCCTCCGCCTCCTGCTGTGCATCCTCCCCTTCAGCGCCGGCCCTTTTGTCTTTACCCACCCCCACGGCCCCCCAGCCCCACCCGCGCCCCCGTCCTCCTCCATGTCTTCTTAGTCTTTCCCCTTGTTTCTCTTTTTATGTGATTATTCCTTCATGCTTACGACGTCCTCCCCTGACGGGCGAACTCAGAGACTGAGTGCGAAATTCGTTCTGAAGGGGAATAAAAATACATTTCATTCAATGGTTTAATCCAAAGTTTTTTCTTCTTTTTTTTTTTTTTTTGCAATAATAATTTGGCAAAAACAGAACATTTATTCCCGTTGGGAAACGAACCACCCAAAAAAACAACCGTTGCCATCCAACCACGGAGCTGCTGTGACCTTTTTCTGGCTTCACAAGATCCATCCAAACTTCAATAACTACGTTTTTGGCTATAGAGGTAAATCCTTAGTCGTTTCAGCCAAAATCATGCAAAAGGAGAAAGCTACAGCCGAGTAACGGATGTCTGTTGCAGTCAGTGTTGTGAAAGTAAGCGGTCTGTGCCTGTGTCACGTTCGGGTGCTTGTCCGCTCACAAACTGGTGTGTAGCCCAAAATTTGTGAAGGTGCCGACTAAAAATGCACAGAGCAATAATCAGTTCCAGCAGGTTAATACAACATAAACTTTCCTTTGCAGCTGGAAACTGTAGCAACCAACCAAAGGTGAAATCACTGCCCTGATTACAGTCTGTCTTCAAAACAAAAGCACCACATGTCATTTGTCAATCAGCGTTTTATCTTGGGATTTTTTTTTTTTTTTTTTTTACGATGTCCCAGAATGACAGTTGCAATCACCAGATTCTCAAATGCACACATGGGATTGTGTTTTGTTTTTTTTTTGTTCGGTTGTCCTTTATCCGCGACGCCTACAGTCGCTTTAATGCGGCCAGGCCTCGGTTTCACTCCGCTGCAGCTTATAGAAGAATAAAATCAGACAATCACAGTTTCAAAATGGTTTTAACTAGATCATCTCCTGAGAATATTTCTATTATTACCCAGAGTTACACAGGAGGCGCGTTCCGGTTGCTAAGTAGTTCCACATTGCACATTGGACTGCGACGTATTCGGCCATGGAAAGTAAGATTCCAACCCGTAGGAAGGAAAAATGCTGAGGTCAAAGGTCAAACTATGTGATTACCCATAAGACACTTCACCTTTGTGGAGCACCAAAAACAAACCTACATGTATAATCATCGTAACTAACGCACTGTTGTGACTACCTAAAGCTCTTAGCTAATAAAATGCGAAAGTATTCCATAAAATGTTATAGAAGCAATGGAACTGTTAGCAAGCTAAGCTAGTGTCTGTTTGGCTCATCACTGTTAACCTCCAATGAAAATGCTAGCACAGACTAATGTGCTAATGTTAGCATTGGTGTTTATTTCAGCAGTGTCAAACTTCCACTGCAGCAGCAGCAGCTAGCCAAGGTGTTAGCGTTAGCAGGATGAGGCAAAGAGGGTGTGACAATTCCCCGAGCAGGAAGTAGCGCTGCTATGCTAACTCTGGATGGGAGCGTGAGCAGGGTATAAGCTGAACGCCGTCTGGAGATTGAAAACACGTCATCTCTCTTAAGCATTTTTTTCATCTTTTTTATTTTTCCCGCCTCAAAACAGGCACAACTCCCGCTGGACAAAAACACCTCCGGTTGTTTTCCATCGTCCTAACTTTCAGCTGCGGACGATGATCCCTCAGAGAGGCAGACGTTCACGTTCACACCGGCCTACTTCGGGGGCTTTTTCTCTTCACGTGTTTAAAGCTGTTATTTTCTTATTAAATAATTCAACCGCCTCATTAGTCGCTGATGATTCTCCCCGATGATGTTTATCAGGTTAATGAGTGACGAGAGTCAAGTGTGCCTGCAGTTGTGATTCCTGTGAATGCTCATGTCAGAGTGGAGGAGGATGTTCATACATGTCTGCATGTATAATTAATGAACCATAAATAACAGATAAACTACGACCAGCACCCGTGTTTACTGGGATAATAGCAAACCTCTTCATATTAGTGAAATTTGAATGAAAAAAATGTAAATATTGAGGTAAAGAAGCGGAAAATATATATACAAAATAGATAAACGGGTCAGCTCAAGCATAACATTGTGACCGTTTTTACCAAAGAAAATAATGCAACAGCCCTACAATAAATGAGCTTTATGCTGATTTTTTTTTTTTTTTAATGAATTTGTTTGAGGGGTGTTAACATGAATGATTGTTATTGGGACTGTAATTTGTGACGCTGCTGAACTGGTCCCTAATATTTTGGTCACCCTCATGCACATGAGTGGGAAGACCGTCGCATTATAATTCATGATGTCTTGCTTACACAGAGGCAGTCACGAGGGGTGATTAAGAAGCATCACTGCAACTGTCTTTATGACAGCGGGCAGCTCTGCCGCTCTGCGCGTCCGACTGATCATCGGGGAGCTCAAAGGAAGCCGTTTAATGAGCAGGATTTCCCCATAAAATGACGCTGGATTAAAACCAAAGGAGCTAATGAGCACACTGCATTATTTATCACTGGATATTGTTTTGTACAACAGTTGTGAAATATTTAATCTTGTGGGGGATATATAAAACATGACATGTACTTTCTTTTTTTCTTTTTTGTCTTATTTTGTTCCTCAAAGCGACATCAGGGAGAACAACCGGGGCTCTCCAGGAATGTGGTAAACGAGGAAGGAAATATTAAAGAGCCCTTAGACAACATGTTTCGCTGGTCCTCAGCAGGGACCAAGGCAACTTTCCCCTTCAGGATTTTCGGAGGACAAAAAGTGACGGCGTGCGGTTTAGTGGGTCGGCGGCATATGCCGGTCGCTTATGTGGCGTGACGCCTGTATTCCACTGGATTATGCCACCTGAGTGTGATAAGCCGCTTTCAGATTGTCACAAAATACCCATCCAAGATGAGTATTGATACGAATGAGCAAACATTACAGCAAACGCTGCCATAAATATATATATTAGTTTGCCTTTAGCACGGCATCGCGATGCAAATAAAGCAGTATAACTTTCTCCCCCTGTTCTGTTGTTACGATATATTTGATGCTTTTGAAACAACAATAAAAACAATTCCATGTGCATTAGAGCTAGCCTTAGCTGACATTAGCCTAGCCGCCATGGAGCTTTAGAGCCATGATTTAAAGCGTTGTGGATGCAAAGACATGTCATGGGATGTTAGACAGTTATTTATTATTCACCGGGAATACATTATCCGGGCATAAGCTCTTCACGATGGAAGCTGATATGGTCGCACTGTAAATTCCACTACTGACGTTAATCTGCACATTTTTTTTAAATTCTGTGGAGCAAAAAAACCAGCACGGCACCGCTGCGCCTGGTACGTTAGGTGGTACGTAGAAAGCAGCGCATGTCTCTGTCGAGGTGGTCGGTGGGCAGAAAGGACAATCAGAATGGTGAATAATTAATAATGTGCTAATTAATTTTTCGGAGACGTAGAGATTCGTGTGGCTCAGATAGTCAAAGTCATACGTGGGCCACTTCCACGTTGTGGACTAATGGGCGTGTAAACTAAAAGTGTCCCACATGCGATGCACCGCTTGTTCTTGGCTCTGCTGTGGCCCATTTATGGCCCAGCTGCGGCAGACCGGCGCCGCCACCCCAAACGCCGTTATTCCACGCAATATGTGGGCAAGATGAATGTGATGAATGGGTCCAGATGTGGCCCACAACAATTTCTCCTATTTGGAAAGTACGGCTGGTTAACTCTACACTTCTATTGTCACTTAAAAAGCCTGGCTAGCGTGGCGAGGCTAATACTAGCTAGACAGCTCTAATGTTAACACCGGGCACATCTAACTACTTTACTGTCATTTCAAAAGCATTAAATCATCCCGGCCACATCTTGGACAATAACAACTTCGTGTACAGTGATATAGTGCGCCATTAAGGCAAAGACATACAGATTTACTAGCTCAGTGGCATTAATATTCATCTTGCGTAGGTATTCTGTGACAATACAGGTGGTAAAGCAGGGGCCGGCTTACTGCTGCTGACCCACTGGTGGCCTAGCGGAAGCCCCTTTTCAATCTCTACCTGACTGGATTTTCATAAAATGCCACCGCGAGATATTATCTGACCCCGCTGTGTCACTCTCCGTCGACGGAGGCGTCCTCATTCCCGCGAGATTGGCTCCACATGGTTCCCTTCGCCTCTCCGGGCGGCGCGAAACACCAAAACACACGGCTCAGAGAGACGCATTAGAGGCAGGAGCTCTCCACAACGCGGATTAGAGCGCCGCAGCCTTGAGCATCCGACTTTTAATTTGGCGGAAGTCGTCGATATATCGACGCTGGTGAATCACAAAGCCTCGCCAACGCAGACGTACACGGCTCGAGTGAGAGCGGCTCGGTTGGCCCGAGGATGAACTACCTGACTTTTAAGCCATGTGGTGTTGTTTATTTCATTAATGCTCCCCATCTGCCAGCGCTCAAACTTCAGCCGGCCTCTCCTCCGAGCTCGGCGCTCTCATTTCCACCGGGACCTTCTAAAGTCAGCGCTTTCGGCCGCTGCGGATAAGAACATCCGGCGTGAACGTACGACGACGTGAAGGTGTGGATGTCTGTCTCCGTCCGCGCCTCCCGGCTTCCCGGCTGAGCCAGCTCCTCCAGTCTGACGGGCTCCTGATACGATCCAGGGGAGACCGGACTCTTCCAAAGGTTTATCGCCCGCAAACAGCAGCACAATTCCACCACAGTCGGCCATGGAAACCATTGCTGGAACAGGTTCTCGAAATACGCATAACTTACAGTCGAATTACCACCCTCTCTCTTCATCCCCCCCTCGCCGGTGCTGCAGCGTTCCAGCGTCATTCCCAACCCTGCGGTTAAAACCTGCTCGCTGGCACCACGCCGAGCAACGGATTCCCCCGCCTCCATCCACACCGCTGCTCTCTCCAGGTCCGTTGTGTCGCTCTGGCAGGTTCTTCGATTGGTGACGGAAACTTGGAGGAACATTGTGTTTTCTCACCAAAGCGGTTTGACACGAGCGGCGGTCAGCTTAGTTCATTTCATGGACTCTGGTCAGTCAGGAAGAGGTCTACAGTGCCCCCCCCTCTCCCCCCCCAAAAAAGGAGGGAAAAAAGTCACAAATAACAACAAATGGAACATGTAAAATGTGCAAATCAATTAAAAATGAACCAAAATCAAAATATGTTAAATGTAGAAAACTGAACAAAAAATGCAAAAGGTGCAAAAGTTATTTAAAGTTGAATATATAAGAATAAAATACAAATAAAAAATAAAAAAAATGCAACAAAGAAGTGTCCAAATTTGGATAACGACTAAGAATTAAATATTTTAAATAGCTATATAAACAAAAACAACCAAACTGAGCAAAAAAACGTGCAAAAAGTATATAACAATATAAATAAAAACAGAAAACGCATAACTTTATTTTATGACAGGATGTAAATAAAACAAATGAAACCGTTACACCCAGCCGGGGGGGGACATGACATGAGGTGTGACTCCCCTCTCTCTTCCCACTCCCACAGATGACCAAAGTCACAGCCAATGCGGTCCAAACTAAATGATTTATTTATCAGTGGCAGGGCCTCAGGCGAGCAACCGCCAACATAATAAACAAAAACAATCCTGTTTGTCCGTCCGACTTACCAAGCAAAGAAAAGCAAATGAAATAGGAATGACTCACCAACCTCCCCGAGTCAAAAACAGGAGAGAATATTGTTCAAACCAAAAGGCGACTCACCCCTGCAGACTGACCTTTAACACTATTTACAATGTATGCACATACGGTCAAATTCATCGCTATCAATCAAACACAAGTGCTCAACAGGTCAAATCGAGTCAAAATTACAGGAAAGGTTCGGTCCTCTAGAGGGGAGGAGGACGGAGTCCAAAGACCGGCATCGGAGGAACGCCCTTTAGTTCCGTCTGTCCAATCAGCAGACGAGCGCTCGTCTCAGGTAGAGATCAGCGCACGCAGCACCACCCTCAGGCAAGGAGGACAAAAAAACCAACGCAACACGTGACACTCAGGCCGTCACGGACAGGAACGGAAAAATGCACGCAAAAATAATAACAATCATCATCATCATCGCATGCACGTGGAATACATCAATATATTCTGGTGAGTCCGCGAACCGGCCTCGTCTACTTAGCACTGGCCAGCCAGAGGGCTCGCAGGATCCGGGAGAATCCGTGTGATTCCTGATTCAGTACAAAGATTCGAATCATTAACTTGGGTGATTCAGGAGCCGACCAGGGGGGCCAATATCACGAAGGGAGGTGAACTTACCCTGGGTAACTCAGACCTACCCAGGGTTGACTAACCCTAACGAAGGCAATCGGGATAACCGATAGCACGACACGGGTTATCAGCGCGGTAACTCAACCCGGGGTTGTCTTATCGAGAGCCGGCAACGCGCGCATATAGGGGGCGGGCTCAGAGGCAGCCGACCAATCGCAGTCGTGCGTGCCAGGCCAACAGAGGCTCACGGCGGCTGCGCAGAGTGACAGAGCGCCGTATTTCACACGCGAGGACCAGAGGTTAATAACGATGAAGAATGAGGAGGAGGAAAGGCCACAACACGGGAGCAGATCAAGGATAAGCATGAAAACATGACTGCGTCTGGTAAGTCGGTCTGTTTCATGTCAAAATTAAGCTTTAAAGCTGACATGGAGTCATGTCAACGTCGCGAGCTGACGTCTCGGCAGCATCAACAATTTACAAATCAGCAGCTGGACTAAAATACGGTCTCCTGCTTCACAGAAAGAAGCCCTCAAACACAGTGAATGAAGTGCGGCAGTGACATTTCTCATTTCCCAGCAGCCAGCTGTCATCTAGCCCCGCCACCTTTAAACACTGATGGCTGCCCCCAGACCTTTGGCACAAATGATTGGTGCTATCACGAGCCCCCCCAAAAAAGATTGCGAAATGCCACAATTCCCATCCCAGTAGAATAATGAAGGCACCTGTAACGAGTGGACTGCATGTCTGTGACAGGCTGTGAGCTTTCTATGCCAGGCTGAAGTTTCTATAGGCCACATGCTGGTTCACATTAGCATGACGTCCCTTTGTGGTTACATTTTAATGCAAGAAAGGTTCTCTGCAAAGTTTGATTGACTTGATTATCCCTCCCTAGTAGATTACCTCTAACTGCACGGTTATGTTTGATTTTATATCATATTGGACAATCACTTCTCTAATTCCACGTGGAAGCAGCTTAATTGCCACCACGTTTTCCCCTCCGCTGGCGAACATGGCATACAAGAACCTCAAGATTGAGCACTCCAAGCTCAAAAAAAAAACTTAAGCGGGAAGTAGGTGAGCGAGCAATCACATTTATTGCACTTTAAGTGAGAGTCGCCCCCCGCTGAGGCGCCGACTGGCTAAATAAAGGTCACGGTGTGAAAGACATCAAGTGAAGCTTCTTGGACGTTCAGTCCTCAGCTGCGCGGCGCATGGAGTCACTGCTGCTTCTGTCCCAGAGGTGCCAAACTACAAACATCACAACGACGTGTAAGTACGTCACAGGCATGAGTGCATTCGCTCACTCCAAGCTCCAGCACATCACTGCCACTGTGACCCTGGCAACATTATTCCACACCGTTTAAGCCAGAAACACACGTCGATACACTCACACAGAACCATTCAGTCCGAAGAAGCTCTAAAGCACTTTGTCCAAAACAACTTCAAAACACCTTCATTGAGATGCAAGCATCACTGATGTGTGTGTGTGTGTGTGTGTGTGTTCTTCCTTCTTTCTTACAGGGACGGTGAATGTGAGTATATCAAAGTGTTCATCAAAATGCCCGCCTAAAATACAAAGACAATAACCTAAAGGAACAGTTGTGTCCGGGCCCACCATCGGCCGGCGTAGGCAGGCAGAGCGGGCCTTCAGGACCCCAAAAGGGTTCTCAATCAGGGCCCCGATTATCACCTTACAATGTGCAGTTTGTATTTTGTCCTGTTTCATTTACCTCCTGCAGTGCTTGGTCCTGGTTTTCATCCTGACATGAGCACCAACGTGACCCATGTCAGACCCCTCTAATGTGCAAACCTACTTGGCAAGTAAGCTTGACTGTGTGTGATGGCCACCCCAGCAGCCACACTGAGTCACAGGTGGTAAAGTTACATTTGTTTCCTTTGGCATCTAGGTTTCTTTTGTTACCTCAATCACATTTCATACATACATAAAACTGGACACATTTTGATTTGTATGTTGCTTTACTGGTAATTTTGATAATAGTTGTTTATTTGCAGTGCACACATTTAGGCAACTTATGTCAAGATTTTCCATAATTAGCAATAATTCAGTTATTTAAAATATTATTTGAAATTAATTCATCTTTTTAGTTACCAGTTTCTGAGTGCTGCTCCTGAGGTTCTCTGGCCAGCCAGCAGAGAGGGTCCAAGCTGTAACACATGCGTTTATATTGTCTTGGAGGCCAATTGGAGGGTACCATGTCTCCACTGCACCGCGGGGGAGGGCCAGTCGTTTCTTGTATTTGATTCACTCTATTATGCCTTAAAGGAATGTGTTTCTTTATTATTGGTTAACTAATTTCTTAGATATTATTAGACACCACTATCCTGACCCATTTTGTATTGTTGTAGTTTCTTCTTTAGTTTTTGTTGTTAGTCTGTTCCCCTATTGTTTCTAGATGGTCTGATCAGCCAGTATATATGTTTCCCCTATTGTTTCAGTTAGGACGTCAGGTTGTGCTGTTAAGTTTGTTCTGTTGGTACTTGAGTTTAGTTCTGTTGCGTTGACCTGTTTTATGGGCCCAACATTATCATTTTGGTTACTTGTTGATATTTTTTTGGTTAACTGTAAATAAATAATTTTTCTTAAAAGAAGAAATGCAGTGTTTCTCCTGCCTACCAGCTTGGTCCCTGACACTCTGCCTGAAGCACATGTCATAACACACGATAGCCTGAAACGCCAGGACGCCGCACCTGGCTGCAGTCTGGGGCGGAGTCTGCTGATGGTGATGCGGTTCGAGTCGCGCGCCATCTGCAAAGACATTTGCTAACGGTGGTGGAGGGCATCAGTCAAAGCAGCACCGATTGTAGCCCGGATATGGACACGTGCGCCGGTGGTTTTCAGGCCTGACTGACGGACGACTGCAGGGTTCATGCACGGTTTTACAAGGTCAAATTCGAGCACCTTTCAGACCTTGAAGAAAGAACGTAGTGATTCAAGCATCTTCAGGGTTTTCAAGCACCGGCCTGAACCTTGGAACTGCCTTCGCCTGGCTTTTTTTTGTAGGAGTAAGCTATCGCAACCAAACGTGACAAAGCATCTCACAAAGGGCGAGTGGCACAAAGGGCGAGTGGCACGAACATGATGCAGGTGCGTCGAGGTATGATTGAATCTCTTGAAGAAAGTCAGTCTTTTTTTTTTTGTCAGTTATTTTAGAGAGTGAGAAATGGTAACATATTTGAAATATGTTTTGCTTTCAGAAACTGAAGAAAAAAAAATACAGTACTTTTAAAAGATGTTCTGACCCCTCAAGATGCACCTGTGTGTCACTCAGGCGGTGTGAACACGTGCGCCGATGATGTGCTCAGCGATCGCGTGTAACACCAGTTCTAATTGCAGGGATTACATGGACATTGTGCCGGTCCACCTAATCCTCCTCACCCTCACCCAGGGGCCGGGAGATTGGGATGAGGGTGCCGTCGATGCGGCCGAACCCGTGTGGTAACGGCAGGCTGCATTTAATGCACAACATCACGGCAGTGAAATTACAAGCACAGTCGGGTCTGCGTTGTCGAGGGAGTGGCCAGACCGCTCACCTGCAGGGCCACAGAAGCCCCCCGCCTGATGACGCGTGTCGGCCGGCTCTGGGGACGCTACGGATGTAAGCGCGTTCCCCCGACGGAACACACGAAGCTCCCCGTCGTCAAGAACCGCGGGGCGATGCGCGCTGCCTGCGGGACAGTCGGGGCACCGCTCCTGCGGGTCGCACGGGCAAAAAAGATGGCTCCAAAATGTCGCAAATGTAGACGAGAACCGGTACCTCTCATGGAGAACATGATCTGCTTGATCTAGTGGGTCAAATAGGTCTTGAAACGCCCTTTTGTCTCTTAATGCTCGTAGTTGTGCGCCTAAGCAAACGACTCAACAAATGGACGTTCTCCACGACACAAGTGGAACTTGTCGGGAGCAACCGGGCAAGACGGCGGCGCCTGAAACGGACACGTCGGACCGAGCTAACCGGCCGTGGGAAGTCACAGCCGCACTCCTGCTTCCTGCTCCAGCCTCCCGGCGGAGGAGGAGGAGGAGGAGGCCGGCAGATCCAAGCGGGCGCGGCGGGGATGCAGGTTTGTCTCCCGCTTTCTTGTTTAGAAGTCGCGCAAAAGAGGAGGCGAGACGGAGAACAGGCGTTCCGGCTGGAAGCCCCAAGTTTGGGAACTTTTACTGTAATTTCATGCAGCGAATACATTTCACTGCGGACGGCACGAGTGCAGCGACTTCTTGACACTTTATGCTAATCTGCTCCATTTGCTCCCGTTTGCCCTCGATGGAGACAGCTGCACCCTCAGGCAAGTCGGAGGAACAGTATTTGGATGAATGCCTGACACGCACACACACAGACACACACACACTTTCAATACAGCCACAGCTTTTTTTTTTTTTTTTTTATCACAACAACGATAGCAGTTTCTAGGAATGAGAGCATTTGCTTGAGTTGAACATGCAAATAAGAAAACGGAAGAATATATATTTATACATATTTTTAAGTAAACTATTTTCTCCAGCAAAGATTCATTAAAAGGGCAGAAGTCAGGCACCGTCCTTGTGAATAAATCCAGGAGCAGTTTTAAACTGAACTGGAGTCGCACAATCAACTGAATAATCAACGGGGAAGTGGAACACAGGGATGAACGATCAGTGAACGAGTCCCGTTTAAAGAAACAACGGGAGGCTTCTTTTTTTTTTTTTCCCCTCCGCTTCAACTTCATTTCAGTTTTGGTTTCCCGCCGGCGGGTCGGACCACTTATCGATCAACCGGCAGCCGGAGAAAATGTCACCGCGGCGCCGCGGCGCAGCAGATTGGCCTTTCTGGATAAATCTCATTAACTCTGTAACATTGAAATTCTGCTGTCAGTCATCAAAAGCAAATGTCAGGAGGGAGCTGGCACCTTTGCTCCACGTAGGGGGAGCACGGGGGGGGGGCTCAAGTGAGTCCATCAAACATTTAGAGGGGGGGAGAGAAAGTTTTTGCTCCTTATGTAGTCGTCTTCCGAGGGGCCGATCTTTCTTATCAGTACTTCCTGTGATACATATTTAAGGTACTAGTTTGCTGGCATATCAAATACGACCAAGATTTCAAATAATGATGTAAATGTATGCAGAATTAATGTTTGGAACTTAATCTGGCTGATAAGATAAGAAGCGTCGTGTGAGTTCTGCAAGGAGGAAGAACTCTGAACAGATCTGGATTTTTTTTTTCTTCCCCAAATGACTCTAAAGAAATTCGCTATTAAAAATGACGCATAAGTTCAAGATCTGTGAGCATGAATACGTCGGAATAATTCCAAAAAATATATGTTGTTTTTATTGACTCCTTTATGCTTTGTCTCTTTCATATCGTCATTCTCCCGTTTCTATTTATCATGTTGATAATGTTTGTGTCTGTCACATATCGCTGTTTTAAAGAGGTATTTTGAATTTAATTTCTACCTACTACAACTTCTACTGATTTGTTCATATATTTGATTTGTTTAGATGTTCATAATGGGTCTATTTCTATTTTTTTTTTTGTGATAATTGGTAATGTTATATTTTTGCACATTCTTCTCCATGGAGCAGCTGTGACCATACAAGTCCCAACAGGAAATTAGTGAAGATTGACCGAACATTGACCAGATCCGGATCTCAGGAGATCTGATCCAAGATCCGCCATCCTTCTCATTTACATTTACCTCTCAGAAAATATTGCATGAACGTTTAAGCCAGTAAACAAGCGTATATACACATATATATGTACTCAAATAATGTCTGTTGAAGTTTAGCATTTAGCAAAGATCCTGATGAAAGTTGATTTGAAGTGTCCTTCTGGATCAATTAGACCCGTTTGTGCTCTACTACATGAACAAACCACTGTCACGCGCGAGTGGGACATTCACCTCAAGCCAAACATTTGAGAGCGTAAAAGTTCAAGCTCATTTAGCTCAATTAACTCGCAATATGGCGGAGCGGCGCGGCGCTAAGAGGGAGGGAAACCTTCCGCCGCCTCGTTTCCCCGGTCGAGCCGAGTGCACGTGGGCGCTCTGGGCTCGCCGGGGCCGCTGGCATTCAGCCGGAGCAGGGAGGCGTGCCGGCGGTGGTGACGCGGAGGACGGAGGGGAAGGCGCTCATCATGCAGAGCGGCGAGCGCCAGTCGGAGCGGAGCCCCGCCGGCCCGGAGAGGCCGCGGAGACGCTGATTATCATGCAGGGCTGGTGGCAAGAGTTCACACAGGAGGGCTTGTCTGGATTTATGTGTGTTTAGACAAGGAGGAGAGAGCCCTGTGGTGGTGGTGGTGGGGAGGTGAGGAGTCACACACACACTTACACACACATGCGTGCTGACCCGTCTGTCACTGATGTCTCACTTATCCTCTGAAAGCTTGTTTTTTTTTTTAAATTATTTTTTTTTTTTACTTAATGTGAAAAAAGGAATGGCTGCCACCAACAGTCCGACACCTCGTGAGCAAAACGGACGCATCCAGTCAAACCTAACCGGCCGTGACGCATCGGCAGCCATTTTGACTTGTGAAAGCGGGGAAAAAGCTAAACGGGAACATTAGCAACGACGGTTCCGTGACGTTAAGCGCCCCACGAGACACGTCGGCCGACGAGCGTCTGACTTGTGTGTATGATCTTTACGCCTAAGAAGAGGACGCCGCCATTTGGTGCCGGCGACATCATTCGGAGTCCGAGTCGAGGCGTCGTGATATCGACTCGGACTCCGCCCAACTCAATCGTGATTGGTTTACCGTTAAAAAACTCATTTTTATGGTGCGAATCAGAGAATATCGTCAGCGTTACATATCTGCTCCACTGTCTTTCGTGCATTTCGTCCACAGGACCCGTAAGTGCCTGTGCGGCCGCTGGTATTTGGGATGGGACATCTGTGCAGGATGACTTAAATTTACACACACGTGGACAACAAGAAGACAACGCAAGATGCCGCCGTCAGGAAGGGGCTGGTTGGGGCCAGAGATCCCTGACAGAGGAGGAGGCTGGTGGTGAGGAGCAGAGAGTGTTGGTAGCTTCATCGGTGGGGCGAGGAGAATTCATAATGAGGAGGGCCGGTAGCCGAGAGCTCATTGGTAAGTTGATGCGGCGTGAAGTGTGGAGGGAGAACATTTGTGGAAGAACATGTCAGTCTTCAGGTCAGGAGACAGAAGACTGACATGTTCCTTCCTCTCTCTCTCCTTCCCCATCGTCTTCCTCATCCATTCCTGCATGTTACTAATCATCTTCCCTGGATTTGCATCCTTCTCTTGCAGGGACGGAGACCTTTATGTCCATCACGGACCTCCACCACGTTATCATCGTTATTATGTTACTGTTGATGATGTTACTGTGCATTTCCTTTCCCCATCCCCCAACCCTCCTTTCTCTCTCTCTCTCTGTCAAGGCAGATGGCCCCGCCCACCTCAAGTCAGGCTCTGTTCTCAAGGTTTCTGCCTGTTAAAGGGGAGTTTTTCCTCGCCACCGTCGCCAAGCTGCTCCTGGGGGATTTGTTGGATCTCAACCTGCTCTTCTTGTAAAATGTCATCAGATTACTTCTGTTGTGATTTGGCGCTATATAAATAAAACGTTGTTTTGATTTGAATTTGATTTTTTTTTTTTTTTTAAGAAAGTGGTCTGACCAACGAGGTGACAGTCGG
>CAAKHG010014094.1:7104-35328 GCA_901007715.1 Dactylopterus volitans
GCAATTGTTAGATTTGGCTTCATTTTGAGTAGCTTCCACTGTATTTTTCCACTGAATCACAGGCCTTAGATTGTACTTTTCTGCTACTGTCATATTGCACTGCCAGTATGTCCCTGTTTGAGTCCTCAAAGATAGAGTAGCTAGCTGGAGACTCCTCTGTGTAGACAGATAGGCGTGTATCTAATGCAACATACCGATCAAACAACACTCACACATTTCTGTTTACCTCACTCGAAGGTCAACAAATAGGTAGTGGTTGGCCTGTCCACGTATTTGTTAAAATCCCAATGAATCCCAACCCTAATGAGTACATAGAGGCTATGATGTCATACATCAGCTTCTGGGAGGACTGCTGTGTACCATCACACACCAGGGTGTGTTATTACAATGACAAGCCCTGGTTCATGCCAAGCTTCAGACAATTAAGGCTGCAGTAGGAAGAGCCGTTCAGGAGCGGGGACAGAGACAGGTCCAAGGAGTCCACGTACAGGCTTAGTAAGGCAGTGTCGGAAGCTAAACGTCTGTATGCTGAAAAACTTTAACTCCAGTTCTCAGCAAATGACTATGCTTCTGTCTGCAGGGGGCTCATGCAGATGACCAACTTCAAGCCCACTCTGTCAAAAACTTGGGTCTGGCCAACGACCTAAACCAACTCCAGCACAACGGCTCCACCTTCCCATCTTTGCAGGGGTTCGTTCCTCTACCACTGCTCACACCAAAACCTCCCTGTACCCCTCATCCCATCCCCAGCCCCTATTCATCTCTATCGATTCAGGAGAGAGATGTCAACCGAATCTTTAAGACGCAGAATCCCCGAAAAACAGCCGGACCAGTCTCTGACTCCCAATCCATCCCGAAGCACTACACTGATCAGCCGTCTCTTGTGTTCACTGTCATTTTCAATACCCCACTGGAGACATGCCACATGCCAGCCTGCTTCAAAACCTCTACCCAAGTCCTCAAAACATCAAGGACCACAGGACTCAAGGACTGCAGACGCGTCACCCATACCTCTTTTGTAATGAAGTCCTTTGAATCCCTTGTGCTCTCACACCTCAAGACCATTGTTGATCCACTTTTGGACCCACAGCAGTTCACCTACAGAGCCAGTAGTTCTGTGGATGACACCGTCAACATGGTCTTCCACTTCATCCTCCAGCACCTGGACTCCCCAAGAACCTATGCCAGGATCCTGTTTGTTGAGCTCTGCTTCGAATATGATCACCCTGGCTCTGCTTCAGGACAAGCTCTCCCAGCATGCCTGACTCCACCTTCAGGTGGATCACCAACCTTCTTTCTGGAAGGAGGCAGCACGAGAGGCACCACCACCACTGGATAACCCCAATGCTGAGTTCTTTCTCCTCTGCTCTTCTCCCTGTACACAAACAGCTGCACCTCCAGTCATCAGTCCGTCAAGCTACGGAAGTTCACTGACAATACCACCCTCATTGGACTCATCTCTAATGGGGATGAGTTTGCCTACAGGTAGAAGGTGACAGGTGGTGTCCTGGTGCAGGCTGAACAACCGGGAGCTCAACGCTCTAAAGACACAGGAGATAGCTGTGAATTTTAGGAAGACCTCATCCGTGCCCTCATCACTCTTTGTTACTGCCCAGGGGACACTGCAGAGTCCTTCCATTTCCTGGACACCACCATCAACCAGGACCTCAAGTGCAAGCTGAACATTAACTCTCTCACCAACAAAGCAGCAGACAATGTTCTTCCTGCAGCAGCTGAAGGCACTCAAACTGCCATAGGCACTGTTGGTGCACTTGTACACTGCCATCACTGAGTCCATACTCACTTCCTCAAACAACATCCGGTACGCTGCTGCTACTGCCAGGGACATGGGCAAACTGTAGTGCATCATCTGCACAGCTGAGAGGGTGATTGGCTGCAACCTTCCATCCCTTTAAGAACTGTAAGCCTCCAAGACACTGAGGCATGCAAGGAAGATTGGTGGCTGATCCCTCCCATCCTGGACATAAACTCTTCAATACATTCTTTTGTGGTAAGAGGCTGTAGTCCATCAGGACCAAAACCTCAAATCGGAAGAGGAGTTTCTTTCCCTCCGTAGCTGCCCTCATTTATAAGACCAGAGTACCCCTGTTTACTCTGCCCTCCACCCCAAAGTACAGCTGGATTATCGCTTGTTCATTCTGCAACTGTCAATTGCATATGTTAACTTTTCACATTTCGCACAACTGCAAAATACACCTCATTATACATTTCATATATATATATATATATATATACATATAGTAGATTTGTATATTTTATTTACTTTATAGAGTATTTAATTTTCCTTACAGCTATACGTAAGCCATATGACACCAGATTCCAGGTCAAATTCCTTGTATGTGAAAACCCACTTGGCAATAAAATTGTTTCTGATCCCGAGTCTGATTTTCCTCAAAATATTCGGAACATTCTCAAAATATGAAAATCTATTTCTCGAAATAACGAAAGTGTCAAAGTTGCCTTGAGACTCCAACAGATTCAGTTGCTGCTGATCACATGGCTCACCTGACACAGTTGTTCTTGACTTTATTGTAGCTGCTCAGTGTGATGCAGGATCCTGCTGCGACGCCATAGGAGAAGAGGACTTGGGAGAACGCCTCCGTCCAGACCTGAAGACCAGTACCAACACAAGCGACACATTTAAGGTCAGTTTCATCAAACCTGGAAGACGAAGGTCAGTTTAATCAAACATATCAGCGACTGATGAAGTTATTTCCTCTTGAATTGAGGGTAAAAAGGTCAGTTGGTAGAGCAGCCGTCTGGTTATGGGACCGTGTCCAAGTGTCCTTCAGCAGGACACTCAACCCCTGATTGGTCCTGGTGAGCAGGTGGGCTCCTGCTTGGCAGCTTCATCATCAGAGGATGAAAGTGTCTCACATGATAAAAGCCGATGAACCGTGGAATTGCAGTTCTGCCTGGAAATAACCTGCTGACACTTATTATTTCCCACAAAGTATCACAAGGGACATATTAGCTATTTTATTCATTTTTCAACACTTTTATACATAAAAAAAATCTTTCAAACCAGTAAAACAACTTATAAAACAACCAGTGTTGTGCTGTACATAAATAGACAAAATACACAGAGACATAAAACTATTAAAAACAATAAAATGAAATGAAACAAGAATAAACACTAACATAACTGTTTTGTTGTTTTAAAAAACAATTAAAATCACCGAAACAGTAAACAAAAACAAACCATAAAACACCAAAACAAGAGCAGTCTCATCAGGGGTTAAAAGCCAAAGAATAAAAAGGGTTTTTTAGACGAGTTTTAAAAATGATGAGTAAGGAGGCGTGTCCAATGTGCCTTGATTACCTTTTTCCTCTCAAAGTTGTCAAGTTAATTACTCCCTGTGCTGTCTGCCTTAAGCTGCCCGATTCCCTCTGTATCTGCCCCACTGTGTGTGTTTCTCAGTTAAAGCCTGTTCACTGCATTGATCTGATCCTCCAGAACCCAACTTTTGTCTTGGAGCTCACACCAAACCCGGCCTCGTACTGTTCATGCCACAATTACCTGGACTCTCTGGACATTCCTGAAGATCTGGTATCCCCTGTCCTGCTCCAGCTACGTCATCCACAGCTGTCTTGGTATATTTTTGGTTCTCTTGTTAACTTCAAGATGATTTCTGTTCAAACTTGAGTGGGTCCAGTAAATTACATTACACATTATGACATGAAAAACAAGTGGAGCGGTGACAGCATTGTCCAAGAGAGTTGATCGGTCAGCCGATGATGGTTTTGAACGTTTAGATCTCTTACCTCAGATCAGATCAATGCAGAAATACTTTATTAACTCCGGTGGAAAATGTATGGCCACAGTCACAGTTGCTCCATGTCAGTATAAATGAATTTAAGATACAGGAAGGATGTGCCAAGATATAACAAATATAACAATAAATTTACTTCAGTAATAACTATATTATAAAATCGAAACTGCATCGGACAGAGGACGTCTCTCTGTACTTGTTCTATTGGATATTAGTGCTGCATCTGACGCCATTGACCATCAGATCCGAATACAGAGACTGGAACGTTTAATTGGCATTAAAAGAACTGCATTAAGCTGGTTTAAGTCCTATTTATCAGATCGATTTCAGTTTGTACGTGTTAACGATGCATCCGCTTTGCATACAAAAGCTACAAGTCCCACAAGGTTCTGTGCTTGGACCACTATTATTCACTCTATATATGCTTCTTTTAGGAAATACTATACGAAAACACTCCATAAATTTTCATTGTTATGCAGATGATACCTAATTAAATTTGTCAATGAAGCCAGAGGAAACCAATCAACTAACTCAACTCCAGGCGTGTCTTAAGGGGCATAAAGACCTGGATAATGTGCAGTTTTTTGGTACTAACTTCAGTTGCCAGGTGCTCACGGGGGAGTTGTTGGGTCTCTGTAAATTAAAGAGTCGGTCTCAACCTGCTCTTCTTGTAAAGTGTCATGAGACAGTGTGTGTTGTGGTTTGGCACCGTTCAGATAAAACTGACTTGACTTAACACTTTCATAACTAAAGCAGGTTTTTTTTTAGCTTAGCAGTGAACTAGATCTGAGAGCATTTTAATCTACACCCCAGGTGTCAAACTGGTCCATGAAGGGGCCGGTGTGGGTGCAGGTTTTCATTCCAACCAAGCAGGAGCGCACCTGATACAGCAAATCAGCAGAGTGAAGACAGCTGATTGGCAGGAGCAGGAGCGCTCCTGATTCCACTCAACCAATCAACTGGCTTCACTCACTGTCTTTCACAACTGTATCAGGTGAGCTTCTGCATGGCTGGAATGAAAACCTGCACCCACACCGGCCCCTTCATGGACATCCCTGATTTATAGCATGTCACGAACTGTGGTAAACCATATAATACTGATAGTGATATATTAACAGTTTCTCTGTTCTCATTTTTCATCGCTGATGCAGGAGAAAACCAAAGGAAAAGCTCTGAAAGGAAGAGAACCGACTTTAGCATCATTTTATAAATATTCATGGGAAAATGTATTCAAGCACAAGTCAGTGATGCTGACAGGGTTTAGGCCAGAAGAGAAGGCCTTCTGGCCCTGATGAGTTATTCCTGAGAGGATGATTGACAGACTTCACAATTTCGGATCCACGCTCGTTATGAGTGTTCAGTGTAAAAATACCGTTTCTTAATTATTGTTTCAGTCAACCGCGTCACACACAAACACAAACTTTCTCAAAGACGTTTCCCACAGAACGTGTTCAAGCAGTGACGCACCTGAAGGTCGGTCAGGCGAGACGGGTCCGGGTACAGGTAGAAGACCAGGCCCTGCCAGGCGCCCGGCAGCGTCAGTCCCCTGGCCAGCAGGATGACCAGCATCACGTAGGGGAACAGAGCCGTGAAATACACCACCTGAAAGTCCAGAGCATTGCTGGTGCTGGTTTCTCTTTGACCTGGAGTCTTTTTGACGTGGTTGACCAGCAGCAGCTTATATCAGTAGCAGAAAGATTCTGTTAAGTGGAGCTGACATGAGTCACCCGACTTACACAAAAACATGTCAAATTGAAATACACACCTGCATGAGCAGCAATCACGTCACTCTTGCTCACTTTAACTCCCAGAAGTCCAGAACATGGGACCCTGATCTTTATGGTTTAGAATAGGGTATTAACATCTACAGGAACATCTGCAGGCTCCTGAGCCCTCACAGCACACGTCACACACACCTTTCCAGTCGAGCGGACTCCTTTCCAAATGCAGAAATAGCAGGCAACCCAGGAAGTCAGGAGACACAGAAGCAGCTGCCAGCTCACCGTCCCGACCTCCTCTATCCCCGCTGACATGGACAGAACTCCTCTCCTGTAGGAGGACATCGCCATGTTCATGTACGCGTCGAACAAGTACAGAATGTACTTCATTCCCTCATTCCCATTTGTGTCCAGTCACCATGACATAAGAACACTGACTCACTCCCAGAACTCCAAGACGGAGGACTTGGTGAGGTTTCCTGTCAGGTTGAGTCCAGCCGTCCCGTTAGCAGAGGTGAGCTCCACACATCTGTCTGATGATAGCAGGGCAAGTTAGCATGGTGGTTACATGTGTCTCAACCATAGAGAGGCAGAATATTCCACATCAACAACAGGGAAAGTACACAAACAAAATGGGAAGATTCAATCAGCTCATCTCCGCTACGCTACAAGTCAAGCCTCAGTGTTTAGCTAATTCAGTGCACAATAACCAGCTGCAGGTGACGACAAGTGAAAGCTTCAACTATTTATTAATGGCTGATAACTTCATACTTCAGGCTGTCCACCGTCATCCATCTGTGCCTCCACATGTGACAGGATACATCATAATGTACCTTCGACGTTGCACATGGAAAATAGCAATTTGTTAGCCTAGCTTAGCTCACAGTAATGGAACAATGAAAACAAGGCAACAGCATTACCCTCATGTTTCAGTTGATAACGCCGCATTACTTCCTATGCTTCCTGACAGTCATACGATGATCGCATGACCCATCCAGGAGTTTGTCAGCTGCAGACACAGGTCAGCAAACAGCTGATCCTGTTTGTTCTGGAATGACATTCCTGTTCCTGCTGCGCCCTTATTTTCACCGAGACCTGGCTTTCGGACAAAATACCGGGCTCGATCAAACCCCAGGGGTTCGGTGAGTCAGTCTCAGGGGTTCGGCGGAGGTCATGACACACACCCGACTCGTATGATTTGTGATGACACGCCACGCTTGGCCGTCATTGGCTGCAGGTGATCATGGTACATCGCTTGGCCCGTCTGTGCCGCAGGGACTTTGGTGCGCTCACAAGTCGAATTGTGCCTGTCGTGATGGTGCGCCGTGTGATTTCTTTCTTAATATTTTAATCCCTTCATACTAACTATGTCAAGCAAAAAAAGAAAGTGGTCGGACGAATATGTACAATATGGATTTACATGTATAACGGAACGTGATGGGAGTCAGCGTCCTATCTGCATGAACTCTTGAACTCTTCCTTAAGCTTCATGGAGTTGGGAAATACAACATATATATATATATATATATATATATAAAAGTCTCTCTCACCCTGGTGGGGTGGTATCTGTGTCATCCTCAAGCTCGGGTCCTCTCCCAGAGGCATGGGAGTTTGAGGGTCATGCGCAGTATCTTAGCTGTTCCTAGGACTGCGCTCTTCTGGACTGAGGCTTCTGATCTGATATATATATATAAATATACATACTTATGCTCTGAATTTGAAAAAAATCATTTTATTTTTCTGATTAAGAAGGGTTTGGTGAATGCGCATGTGAAGCTGGTGGGGTTCAGTACCTCCAACAAGGTTAAGAACCACTGCTTTAGGGGGAGGTGTGTTTACCAACAAGTCGTGGTGTGGAGACACACAGACTGTTGATAAGCACTGATCACCTGACGTGGAGTTTTTCTTACTGCAATACCGTCCCAACTATCTACCGAGGGAATTTACTGCTGTGTTTTTTGGCCACTGTTTACATCCCCCCACCAGCCAACTCTGCTGCAGCACTCAACACACTCCACAATGGCATCATCACTGCTGGAGACTTTAACTAGTGCAACTTACAGACTGTATTCCCCAAATACTTCCCGCATGTGGACATTCCCACCCGTGAAGAGACCACTTTGGATCAAGTTTACAGCAACAGCCGTGATGCATACAGTGCTGCACCCAAGCCCCCACTTTGGACAGTCTGACCACCCTCCCCTGCACATAGAGGGTAAAGCGCTCTCTGTTTATTTCCCGGGCCTGCAGACAAAGACTGAGACAAACAAACCCGGCCATAACACAAACTCAACTCTGCAACTCAGAGATTGAGTGCCCTCTGCAGGACTGTTTTGCTGTGACAGCCTGGATGGCTTTTATTCCACTGCTGACTCCGGGTGGATGTGGAGAGGCCTACAGCCCATCACAGACCACAGACAACCACCAGCACCATCAGCTCTGCGGACAGCCTACCAGACGACGTCAACACATCCTACACCCACTCCGAGGCTACAAGTAATAACACAGGGACACACAAACACACACACACCTGGATCACCGAACCTGTGCTGGAGTGCCAGCTGTACGGCGGCGTGGCTTCTAGTCTCTGCACCTGAAGCTTTGGCTGGTGGCCGTAATCTGCCTCATACTATCTAGCTCAGTGTTTCCCTTTGTGTCGGATCCTTATGTGCCCTGCGTCCAGGAAGTCAGGTATCCTACGAAAGCCCTGTCAGGTTTGCGCCTGTTTTTTGTGAGTAGTTTTGTTTTTTGACCTGCCTGCCTGATTTGTACTTTTTTCTTTTTGTTTTTTACAGTACTTTTATGGTTCTTTGGTTTTGTCTTCTCCATTTTGGAGTGATTTTCTGTTCTGGTGTTTCCTCGACTATAAAACCAGCTCTTGGTTCTCCCTGAGTTGTTCCCTGCTGTTTCCTCAGTCCTTGAGTCAGAACACTTATGGTTGCTAAACTAAGCAGAACCAGAGTCATGGTAGGTGCAGCCACCTCCTGCAACCGAAGGCAAGACGTATGACAAATGAACCACTGACTAATCACAAATTTACGATCAAGCCAGGATCATCTCATAGCATCCAGATTTCCTTGGAAACCTGTGGAAAAATTAACTTATTTAGGTGTTTTCTTAAAGGCCACACATTGCCAACCTTCACTCGGCTGTGACATCATTGATTTATACCCTTAACGGTCAAACAAGGAATGCTTGGCTGGCTGATCCATGAGGACTTTAGTGATTATAGCTTTCAAGCACTAGAATCATCTACAGTGTACATTACATGCGGAGTAATGACACCACATCATGCAGACTGGAGTACTGGGGGAATCCCAGCAGCCGGTCCAGCTGCTTTCTTCTCATGCTGACCTGAGTTCCAGGGGTTGTTGCAGGTGGTCCAGGGCAGAGGGTCACTGAAACAGTGGATGAGGTAAAGTAGGGACCAGGCCAGAATGATGTTGTAGAATCTAGAAAACAGCTGGATTATAAAAATGGAATAGCCGGTCCCTGGAGAGAAAACACATCAAAAAAACCTCATGTTATTGATAGAACACTGTTCGATCAGCCAGCATAAAGTATCCCCAAACAATCTAAAGTGTTGCAGCATCAACTGTCTCAGCTTCTGGGAAGAAGCTGTTCCTCATTCTGGTGGTCCTGCTCTTGACTCTACGCAGCCTCCTGCCTGAGGGGAGAGGGGCAAACAGCGCGTGTACATGGTGCGTTTGGGTCCTTCATGATGCAGGAGGACACTCCACCATGCAACCTTGGAAGGACCTGAGGACTGCACCCCCAAGCCCAGCGCACCTTAACCTCCTGAGTAAGTAGACATGCTAGCGTGCCTCCTTGATCAGGCAGGCAGTGTTGCAGCTCCAGGTGAGGCCATCTGTTGTGTGGACACCCAGGTACTTGATGCTGAAGACCACTTCCACTGCTTTCCCCTGTATGTGCAGGGGAGGGGGGGGATGTCTACCCCTTCTGAAGTCCACGATCATCATCTCCTTGGTTGTCTTCGCATTGATGCGGCGGTTGTTTGCTCTGCACCAACCCTCTAGGTGTTCCACCTCCTGCCTGTAGTCGGACTCATCGTTGGTGATGCGTCATATGTGAGCAGGGTGAACAGGAGGGGACTCAGCACACAACCCTGGGGGGAGCCTAACAGACTGCGGCCTGCCTGTTAGGAAGTCCAGGACCCAGTTGCAGATGGTGGAGCGTAGTCCAAGTGTTGTGGGTTTGTGTATGATGGTCTGTGGTATGATGCGTTTAAGGCAGATGTGAAGTGCACAAAGAGCAGGTGGGCATAAGAGTCATGGTTCTCTGAGTGGGTGAGGGCTGTGTGGACCACACAGGACATGGTATCCTCTGTGGATCTGCAAGCATCTGCAAGGAGCAAACCAATGAAACACGTGCACCTACATGCATATATGCTTTCACATAATTCCTACAAGTAGAATGAAGTCCACTATAATAAAGTGAGATTTGACAGCACCAACAGTCTGATGACCTGCTCCAGAGCCAAGGAATCAGGACTACCAAGACTCGATCAGCCTTTGTTCAAAACCTGGACTGTGGAAACTCCTCCGAACTCTAAGGTCTGAGCAGTTTCCACGGGAACTCAGTAATCTAGCCTGATGCTTGATCTTTCAGAACCTGATATGTGATTGAATTTACTTCTAAAAGAGACTGGAGGCCAGGATTGGTGTGATGTGAGAATCACTTTTTCTACTTTGGAATATAAAGCACTGAAAATACGAGACTCTCAGCACCATGAATCCAGTGAAACCTGTAGAGGAGCTTCACCCAAACTAAGATGGCTCAAGACAAGCCTGAGACACCTTGAACTGGAAGCTTTGTGAAAAAGGAAAGTTTGAATCCTACTCTTAAACACAGAGAGGGTGTCTGAAACAGGAGGAAGGTTCCACAGAAAAGGAGGAGCCCGAAAGAGAAGTGCATCATTAGCTGAAAGCTGAGGCTCCATTTTACTTTTGGAAACTCTAGTAACCACAAGTAGACCTGACCTCCAGAGGCGCAGTGTTCTAGCAGGGTGATGAAGTTCTATGAGACCTTTGTATGTGAAAAAGAATAATTTTGTATTCTCCTCTAAATTTTGCAGGACGACGTTGAAGGGACACTAACATAGTAGAAATATGGGTTAGGGTTAGGAAAGTCAAGTCAGTTTTATTTCTGTAGCGCCAAATCACAACAAAAGTTGTCTCATGGCACCTTACAAGAAGAGCAGGTAGAGACCGACGCTTTAATTTACAGAGCCCCAACAAATCCCCCATGAGAACTTGATGATGGCAGCAAGGAAAATCTCCCCTTTAACAGGCAGAAACCTTGAACAGAGCCTGGATGCAGGTGGGCGGAGCCATCTGCCTTGACCAGTTGGGCCAGTTGGGTTGATAAAGAGAGAGAGAGAGAGAGAGAGAGAGAGAGAGAGAAAGAAAGGAGAGGTAGGGAAGACAAGGCAAGAAAACAACTCCAGGGAAAAAAGTTAAGTTCGTAACATGCGTGGAAGATGAGAGGAAGAGGATGGGAGAGAACGAGAGGAGCCCAGTGCGTCATGGACCCCCGCCAGCCGGGACCTATAGCAGCATGACTAAACACTAGGCAAGAAAACACTTGCTGACTCCCCCTGCCTCTTTGATGGCTCAGAAGTTAAACAGGGAGCCAACAGCAAAGCCGGCACATTCTGTATATTTCCCATGAATCTCAGATTTCCCTGGTAGGGGTTAGAATTAGGGGTTAGGGTTCAGGGCAGGGTGGGGTCAGGGTAGGGTCAGGGTAGGGTCACAGGTAGGTTACGTTAGAGTTTGGATATCTCTTTCTCTGTTAGTACATGTGCAGCTGCATTCTGATATCAAACAGGCAATCAAAAAGTAACTCAACACAGACTGGAGGGATTACCTTGTGCCAGCGGGCAGATCTTCATCCAGCAGGTTGTGGCGCCCTCCTGTGTGATCTGACCAATCACAGTCTCCAGCAGGAAGAGCGGCATGCCACAGAGCACAGCAAAGACGCAGTAAGGCAGGAGGAAGACGCCTGCACAGAGAGCAACAAGCTGGACTGCGTTCAGAACTTCAGCCTGTTCTGGGTTATAGAATTGAACGGGTTCATTTGAACCCCCATCAACCAGAGACCGCCCCCACACCACTGTTGGCATTTGCAAATGATCAGAAAACTGCGGGAACAAAAGACAACTCTTCCCTACCCTCAAAAAATCAATTATGATGCCAAGGATCCTTCCCAGTCCAAAGTGCTAACAGCGTTTTCAGAACACAGCAAGTTTATTAATCAGACTCACCTATAAATACACGAAACTCATCTTTATTCAATATCAGGCATCATACTGATGAGTCACTTTTAATACAATTGAGAAAATTATATATTTTTATTTTTAACCGACACTTGATAAAATGATTTTTTGTTCCACCTCCCCTGAACTCCAATTTAATCTTGGCAGTAAAGACTGAGGTTCCTTCAGTTGTTACCAAAATACTTTGTGAATAATAAGAGCCGCATAATTTCTTATTCTTATAACAAGAACAAAGTTCCCCACTTGTTAAGGTGACGGCGGCATTTCCATCCTCATCTGCTTCCAACTTTGATGACAGTAAACAGACGTCAGAGGAGCATGAAGATGGTCCAGAGTTCAAAAGTTCATTCAGTCGTAATTCAGCAATTAAGTCTTTATCACAGCTGGTCGGCTGCCGCGCTCATGTAATCAGATGCATTCGTTCAGCTCCACATTCAGAACAATCAGGATCAAGTAAGCTGATGCTCTGAAAAGATTCATGAAGCATCCACGACGAACAGCCGCAGATGAAAATATCATTCCCACAGGATCACGTCTGTTTTCACTGTACAAATGTTCTCATGGTCTTCAGAACTGAACAATAGCTTTATACCTCTTTATGATCGATGTCGAGATCAGGTTTTTGAAAATATTACACCCGGTGTTCAATATCATTATGTATGATCAGTTTAAATAAATGGAATCAATGAGTTCTCTGCAATCATTGACTGGATCCCGGAGCAGGCTGGTTCTGGTCCACACACAGATAACGAGTTGATCGGCTTTTGATTGGTCGTGTTGTGCGGCTCACCTCCTCCGTTCTTGAAGCAGAGGTAAGGGAACCTCCAGACGTTCCCCAGGCCCACCATGTTCCCCGCTGCCGCCAGAATGTACTCCCTCTTCTTCTCCCACTGTTCTCTTGCTTCAACTTTGGTGTCCATCACTATCTTCTGGTCAGCAGTCTGATGGCATCTGTCAGCACACACCTCTGCTCACCCTCTGCCTCTCGTCTCCAATCCATCCCACTGTTTTACCTGAAGACAAAACCGGGTTAAACTAATATGAAAATCTACAGCGTGTTTAGTTAAATACCTTCAGGGAGCTAAATCTTATTTCACAACCTCGAATTGACATTGGCTCTGGGTAACAAGGTCAATTTCAAGTTGTCATAGTATTTAAAAACATTTAAAGGAGTTTCACAAGTTTCATGTCACATACTTCATGTACATGTGAGAGGGATGCATTCTTGTGAGATTATAGCATATTTTGTGTGAATGGCAACTTTTTTGCAGTTACAATCTGTAACCCGATTTCAGGATTCTAACATAGCATAACGGTGTTGCACATCTCATCTCATCTCGTGGTCTTCGGCTTATTCCGGTTCCGGGTGGCGGTTGTGCTGGAGCCGATCCCAGCTGACAAGGGGCGAGCGGCGGGGTACAAACACCCTGGACCAGTGACCAGCTCATGGCAGGACCACATGAAGGACAGACAACCACTCACACACACACACACACCTACGGGCAATTTAGAGGAGCCAATTAACCTCAGCATGCTTTTGGAAGGTGGGAGGAAGCCGGAGTACCCGGACAGAACCCACGCAGACAGGGGGAGGGAGCCGGAGTACCCGGAGAGAACCCACGCAGACATGTGGAGGAGGCCCGAGTACCCAGAGAGAACCCACGCAGACATGGGGAGGAAGCCCGAGTACCCGGAGAGAACCCACATAGACACTGGGAGGAGCCCGAGTACCCGGAGAGAACCCACACAGACACGGGGAGAGCATGCGAACTCCACATAGAAAGATCCCACCTGCGACCTTCTTGCCTTGAGGCAACAGTGCTAACCACCGCACCACCATGTTGCCCGGTGTTGCGCACACCATGTTAGCTAGCATTAACAAACCAAAGTGTTTATTAGCCAGCAGTACATATACCTTACCAAGTTTCTCCCACTTTTAGAATTAGTATGAAGACTAATCCGCAAGATAGCAATTGTGAGAAAACTAAACTTGCAGTGCAGTGATCGCTCTCCTGTTGAGTTGAATCTCTGGTGTGTCCATCACTTTCACACCCTCCGCTGGTAGAACCAGGAGCTGCTGCTGCTGCTGCAATGACAGCGGACCTGATTACCTGATGTGTCCACTGAGGGAACCACATCAGGTCCTGCTTTTGCTCCACAAGATGCACCCGGGCACCAGGAAAACTATTTGTGGACATGGTGACCTGACAGGTTTGACTTTATGCAACCTGCACAGAATCAATAATTCACCGAGACAGTAAAAAGCGAAACACTCGAGAAAACTACCAAAGTACGACCAAACTCAAGTCTCGTCTGTTAGCGATGATCTGAGGCTGAGCCAAAGAGACTGTCTCCTTCTGATGATGTAATCTGATATTTGTTGACCATTTTAAGTACGAGTGTACAAAAGAGACACTTTTCAACTGAATCTGTGGTTTTATGTATGCATGAGGATATCCGAGTCTCCTCTAAGTACACAAAGACAAACCTGTTTCATGACCTGCAGGCTGTCACCAATGAGAGCCTGAAACGCAGCTGGTGCGTGAGTCAAGCTAAATATTGAAAGTGACACGGAGGTTTAATAAAACAGTCTTTGACTCATCTCCCTGTTAGATTTGGCTTCAGTTTGAGTAGCTTCTGACTGTATTTTTCCACTGAATCACAGGCCTTAGTGTAACAGTTCCCCACTAAATTTAAAATGGTTCACCGTCACACGCCGTAATTCACAGGTTGCGGGAGGCGCGGTCCGGGTGCAAACTGAAAAGAGCGAATAACGTAAATAAAGAGAGGCAAACTCGGCTCTTTCTACGCACACAATTTAGTAATTAATTGTTGGTAAACAAAATGAAACCAAACGGACATACACAACCAACTAGTTTTACGAAAACAACGAAAACCCCCCCCACGATAACGGTGAGCGCGCACAACTTTCCCCCACTTCCCGACAGAAAATTAAACACAAAACCAAACCCGATGTCCTTCTCCCCACCCAAAGTCACTCATTAGTCCAATCCAGAGGAAATGAAAAAAACGAAGTCCATCGTTCACTCTGGGGAAACAATAATCCACAACCGGGGAAAAAAACGAAGAAAACCAAAAACAGGTGGCGGAGAGTGGCGAGCCGCCGCAAACAAAAGAAGTACGCCAAAGCTCACCACACCGTCCCGTTGGCCACGAGGATCAGTCCCTCGGCTGATGGTCCGTATTAAGGCAAAAAAAGACCTTTAAGGAACCACTTCAATCCACTTCTGGAAGGATAGACGAGCCGCAGCAGATCCACCCCAACACCGGCTTCCGCACACGCCAAAAACTCCCCCCGTGCTCCCCGACACCTCCCCTTTTAACACCTTGGACTAACAGGTGACCATGAAACAAAACATTGTGCATAACAAAAATGCAATACAGTCCTTCCATGTCCCGAGGATACAACATATTGGTCAACTGATTTTAATACGTGACAAAAAAAACGAAATTAGCATACACTCATTCGAATGCCCTAATTTCTGTCACCTAAGGCGCAAGGTGGAGCCTAGTGGAGCCTTACATTACATATTGCAGTGCCAGTGTGTCCCTGTTTGAGACCTCAAAGAGAGACTAGCTAGCTGGAGACTCCTCTGTGGAGACAGACAGGTATGTTGCATTAGATACACGCCTGTCAAACAACACTCACACACTTCTGTTTACCTCACTGGAAGGTCAACAAAGAGGTAGTGGTTGGTCTGTCCTTGAAACGGGTAACTGGCCAATTACATTCGGTAGCCCAGGAAGATAAATGTGAATTATTTCCTGTGTTCGGGGCCCAGTCTGGCTGGGTTCTTGTAAGAGAGCTTTGCCACTTTGAGTCCAGCGCTGCATAACTTTGCCTGTGACCATAAATTAAATGCTTCTGTTGGAACTTGCAGAATTCTCCGGTTTGTTCTCGGGCTTCCAATAAAGAAATCAGGTTAAAATTTGGTGCCGTGATCCGGATTGGCTGTCTCAGAGTGTGCCTCCAATTGGGAGTTGATCAAGAGGAGATTGTTCCTCAGACAATTCCAGGGGTTCTAATAACCAAAGGTGAGCAAAAAAAACTCTTTTCTGTCACAAATTTCTGCACATTGGACACACTAAAATAAACTGTCTGATTTAATGCAATCCTCCGATCGCTAAAGTAACAGCAAAAATTGTGAAAGAAAGATGTTTGTCTTTGCATTTTAAGTGGTCACATGTAAAGTGTCATCATATAGTCTCATGTGAGGGAAAGAGAATAAGTGTCCTTGTGAGGGTTGGCCGAGCAGCCAGGCACATGAAAAAAAAAACCCCTGAAGAACCGATCCTTGATAATCCAAGTGCTTTGTTTACAAGTGGAATCCCGTGCAGTATCTACAGTGGCAAATTGGCCAAAAAATAACATAAATGGTAAAACTAAAACTAAATTAACCAAAAATAACTTTTACCCAACACAGGAAACTAAAAACAAAACCTACTTCACGAAAAAACTGAAATTGGCTATGCCACCAAGGCCCAAATCAGGAGCAGCAGTCGAGGTCTCTCACTGTGTGTCGTCCTTCTCTTTTCCTTGTGCGCCCTCTCAGCCATCTCCATTTATAGCAGCGGGCCGCTCCTACTCGAAAACAAATCAATTAGTTCACATGATACATTTGCACGATCCCCAATGTACAAGCACCATAGTTTAATCATTTTAACACTTCCTTCACAACTTCCACAAAACACCCCTCCCACTCGGCCCAACTTGGTACCTCCCACCGAACACCCCTCTACATAAGCACATTCCCTCGGGTTTCTGCAGTCCCCAAATGTACCACAGCAGACGAGAGGAGGCAGGAAGGAACACCTGTGAGTAAATCCTTTGTACCTGATAAAAACTCCAATAAAATGAACAATGTTCAAATATAACCCGTCTTGTTTCTTACTTAAAAAAATACAAATGTTACGATACACCACTGCCTCGCTGGCCAGACCCAGGGATGCGCTCCGCTGTATGTGCACGCAGGTGCGACTACTCCCTGGCATGGGGTCTCCCCGTGACACCCCTCTGCGGTAAAGTTCATGTGGCCTTTCCTGTACTGCACCACAAAGTCAAAAGGCTGCATGGAGAGGAACCACCTGGTGACCCTGGAGTTGGTGTCCTTCATGTGTGACAACCAGGTCAACGCCCGGTGGTCCGTCTCAAGAGTGAACTTCCTCCCCAGCAGATAGTACTTCAGCGAGTCCAGTGCCCACTTGATAGCCAGGCATTCCTTCTCAACCACTGAATAACGCAATTCATGCTTCAGTAGCTTCCTGCTGATGCATGCCGCGGGCTGAAGGTTCCCTGGCATTCCTTGTAGCAAAACCGCCCCAATGCCCACATCAGAGGCATCAGTCTGCACCGTGAATTGCTGGTCAAAGTCTGGGCTCTTCAGAAGTGGCTCCTTACAAAGGAATTCCTTCAGGCTCCGGAAGGCTGTTTCATATTCTTGCGTCCACATTACCTTCTTGGGCTGGTTCTTCTTGGTGAGATTTGTGAGAGCTGCTGAGATGGTGGAGGAACGGGGAATGAAACGACTGTACCAACCCACCAGGCCCATGAAGGACTTTACCTGTTTCTTGGTAGTGGGCCTCTCAGCCAACCTAATGGCTTCCACCTTCCCCACTTGTGGACGGATTACCCCATTGCCCAGCACAAAGCCCAAATACTGAGTCTCAGGCTTGGCCAGTGAGCACTTGTCAGGACGGATGGTCAAACCTGCTTCTTTGATCTTGAGCAACACCGTTTGTAGATGACTCAGATGTTCCTCCCATGAGCTGCTGAACACCACAATGTCATCCAAATAGGCTGCAGCAAACGACTCCGTGCCAGCCAGTACCTTGTCTTTCAAGGGGCACCCTGGAGACCAAATGGAAGGACAGTGAACTGAAAGTGTCTGAAAGGCGTCCTGAATGCTGTGATTTCACAACTCTCTGGGGTGGGAGGGACCTGCCAGTAGCCTTTACACAGGTCGAGAGTGCTGATGTAGCTCGAGGCCCTGATCCTTTCCACCAGATCATCAATCCTCGGCATGGGACACAAGTCCAGTTTACTAACTCCATTCACCTTCCTGAAGTCCAAACAAAACCTCAAAGTTGCATCCTTCTTGGGCACCAAGATGATCAAACTGCTCCACTCGCTGGAGGATGGCTCAATAACACCCAGTTTCCTCATCACCTCCAACTCCTTCTTCAAAACTGGCAACAGACACTCTGGGACTCTTTACACAGGCTGGCAAAGCGGCTTCAGATATTTTAGGGTATTTTAGGGTAATGTGGTGGTGGATGACCTCTTTCCGGCCCGGAATTTCCAGAAAAAGGTGCAGGGGTAAAATTTGAAGAAGTTCCTCCCTCATCTCCTTTTCCAGGTGGCTCAGATCCAGCTGTGGCTCCCCCTCTGGTCCTCTTCCTCCTTCACAGCCTTGATGAAGAAAGACTGAATTGCTGGTGGGGTAGGGGAGGGACGAGGGTGCCATTTCTTCAACATATTAATGTGGAAAGTCTGTACAGGCTCTCTCAAAACTTTGCTGCCTGGCTGACCGGTCGTACCACTGCTTCTGCCTCCGGATATCTGGTGGCATAGTCGCTAATGACCAGGATAAACTTGTTCCCTGCCTGGCTCCTCTCCACCGGACCCACTACGTCAACCCCTATGCGCTCAAATGGAGTACTGATAACCGGAAGTGGAATAAGAGGGACCGGGACAGTAGCTTTCCCTGCTGTCAGCTGACACTCAGGACAGGATTTACAGTACTCTTTAACCTGGCTGTACATCCCTGGCCAATAAAACCTCCTAGAAATGCGCATGAAAGTTTTCATGAAGCCTAGGTGACCTGCCCAAGGAATTGTATGACCTAGCCTCAAAACTTCCTCTCTAACAGACTTGGGGAGGACCAGCTGCCTGCCAACATTACTTTGTCTGTACAGTAAGTCATTTTCAAGTAGAAATTTCTCACTGAGCGAAAGGGGTGAGATGTCCTTCTCTACCTCCTTAAAACAGTTTACAAGAGTGGCGTCTTCATGCTGCTGCTGCTTAGCTAGGTCAAATGGCAATGAACGAACCTGCAGCTCTGGAACTAACAGTTCCTAATCTGTCTGCTCTGGCATGTGCGGCATAAGCTCCCCCACTTGCTGTCTGCGCCTCTCTAATCTGTCCTCCCGTGTGACAGTGGGCCCTTCTACAACCTCCTCCCCATGGAATGGCATGTTTGTCTGAGTGTCTGGCATGTTGGGGTAACCGGGCACCGTTACTGACCCTGCCTCAGGTGCACTTTGTAGCTCTTTCTGCTGTATCGCTGACCCCACAGAGTGGTGTGTTACGCTAGCTGGAGAAACGAGCTGTTTTGCCTGAGAACGCATCACTGCCCCACAAAAACTTTCCTCTACTCTCCTGGATAAGGTCATACAAGTTTGGTAGATCTGTTCCTAGCAGGATGGGGTAGGGCAGCTCTGGGGCAACACCAACTTTCATGAGGTAAACCTGTCGTTTAACCTCAATATAAACCTCAGCTGTGGGAGCCTGTTCTTCATGTCCATGGACAGATAACTGGGACTGTTTCTCCCTCACTCCATAACTCCCTCGGTATGAGCTGAGACTGCACAAGGGACTGAGAACAACCGGTATCTAGCAAAGCTGTATAGGGTTTACCATTTAGCTGCACAGTGGCCAAAGGGGGAACTGACAGGTCTCCGGGGGGAAGAATGAACTCAGGTCTAGGGGCATAACAGAGACTGGTTGCTTTGTGTTGTATGGCCTGCCTCACCACAGTTGTAACACACAACCCGTGCCCTGTCATTTGGTTGAACCCTACTCCCCGTGTACTCCTTAAACACTGGCCTGCCTAGTCTAGGCTGGCTAGGAGAGCTACTGACTGGACCACCCCCTTTAACCAACCCCTCAGACTTACCCCTTGCCTTACGCAGCCCAGCATAGTGGTAGGCCCCTGGACCCTTGTGTGCAGCGACATAGATCTCAACCATCTCTGCCGCCTCTGCCGCCGTCTCAGGGCCACGCTCTCTGACCCAGGTCTTCATCTCTGGATACAGGACCCTGAGGTACTGCTCGAGAACCATCTTCTCCAAGATGTCATCCTTGCTGGCAGCTGTGAAGTTCACCCACTTGCAGAACAGCTCCTTGAGGCGGGTGTAGAGCTCCTGAGGAGTCTCATTTGATGGCGTGTCCAACGCCCGGAAACGCTGGCGGTAAGAGTCTCTGTTCACATCATACTTTTTTAAAGCTGCCTCTTTCAGTCTGTCGTAGTCTGTGGGCGAGTCCATAGCTACAAAAGCACGTCTGGCTTTACCAGTCAACAAAGGAATTGGTTGGATGGACCAGTCTCGTCGAGGCCAATTGTATACAGCTGCTAGTCTTTCAAAAGTCGTGAGAAAGTGTTCAATATCGTCTGTGTCATCCAACCTCACCAGCTTTGGTTCTCCTGGCAGCACCCTGGTCGTTCCAGGTGGATGTGCCCTAGCTGCCTCCATGTCCAGTTGGATCTGGGTTCTCTGGTGGTGGAGGACCGTAAGCTTCTGCTCCTGCTTTGTATTCTCCTTCTTCAGTTCCTTTTCTCTCTCCATCTGGAAACGCATAAAAGTCTCAAACATCTTGGCCAGGTTAGAAAAACTTGCCTCTGTGGAAGTGGCTGGATCCAAAATGAACTGGGAGTCCTCTTCATGAGCTCCCCCTGCAGCACCCATTTCTTCTATAGGCTGCCCTTGCTGTTGGAGACATGCATGTTGATTCTTTGGAGGCATCCTGGACTTAATTTTAACTTCCGACACCACATGTGAGGGTTGGCCGAGCAGCCAGGCACATGAAAAAAACCCTGAAGAACCGATCCTTGATAATCCAAGTGCTTTACTTACAAGTGGAATCCCGTGCAGTATCTACAGTGGCAAATTGGCCAAAAAAATAATATAAACGGTCTCCGCGTGATAGTCCTAGTTGAGGTAAATTGGTTGAATTTACCCATGTTGATTGGACATTGAATAAGAATATGAGATGAATAAGAATATGAGATGAATATGACATAATTTCCTACTATGCCACGAAAGGTGATGCCAAATTGCGGACTTGATGCCGAGAAAGGTCTCGATGCTGCAACAGGCGAGGAAAAAAATTCCCAAAAAGCGGCTGGGCCGTAGAGATAAAGCGTTATGAGGACACAGGGATACGCTTGTTATTTTTCATACTAATGCGGGGTGGTTTCCTACTTGATTGATATTTTTGCTGTGTATGTGGCAGCGTTTTGAGCAGCTGAGAGTGATCGAGAATTCCCGCTCACGGTGGCTCACGGTGGTGCGGTGCACAGATCTCAAGTCGTTCTGTAAACGGGGCGTTGGAATATATCAGTACGGGATATTGTTCTTAGGGATTTTTCTCGTGTTAAGGTGTCGCAGAGGATGGGGAATTAAAACGAGAGAATAGACTGAGAGAACCCCCAGCGATCAAGCGCACAGAGCAACAGGCTCCGTGTAGAAGCTTCTGGATCGGGTCCTCGCTCGGGCACTGCGCCTCTCTGACTGACACGTGCAATATGTCACAGCATATTGTTGATTACTGGAAGGACAGTAAACCCGGCTCTTTGGGGTCGGCACTGTTTGATACATTTACTCGATGGCATCGAAAGGTGCCAGTGGATGAAGGGAAGAAGGGAATGGATAGATTCGTAGATGGGACCCGAAAATGCAAAACAGAGGAATGTATGGAGGCTGGGAAAGCGCGCCGCCGGGACGGAGCAAGCTCACCATACTTTTAAAACAGGCAGCAGGGAGTAGAGCGCGTGCGATAACAAAGCCACAGGAAGCAGGCGTACTCAGAAAGGAAAGGCAGAGGCGGAAAAGAAGAGAGCGGACGCTTTTTTTCAGCAGACTGTCAATGTTTCGCCAGTCAACCACTGTCCTCTGCACACATGACACATCACCTGCCAGTTAAGGCCTCCACTCCTCGAGTGACACAACACCCTGACACAACCTTTAATGGATTGGAAATGCACGGATAATTCCTCAACCAGCATCAGCCCAACCGGCAGAATTGGTTGCAATAACAGTAGCATGGGGGCGACACGGTGGTGCGGTGGTTAGCACCGTTGCCTCATAGCAAGAAGGTCGCAGGTTTGACTCCCGGCCTGGGGTCTTTCTATGTGGAGTTCGCATGCTCTCCCCGTGTCTGCGTGGGTTCTCTCCGGGTACTCCGGCTTCCTGAGGTTAACTGGCTACTCTAAATTGCCCGTAGGTGTGCGTGAGAGTGTGAGTGGTTGTATGTCTTTCATGTGGCCCTGCGATGAGCTGGCGTCTCGTCTAGGGTGTACCCCGCCGCTCGCCCATTCGACAGCTCCAGCACGACTGCGACCCGGAATAGCCGGAATAAGCGGAAGACAGTGAAGGAATGAATAACAGTAGCATGCAAATTAGTTAACAGTAGAACGGCAAATGTTTACACTGACTGTGCCTATGCAGTTCAAACAGTGACCTCATGGCTGAGGTCGCACGTTAAACATTTGAATCAGCTCCTATCACGCCTGTCTGAGCCAGCGCAGGTGCTAATAGTCAAGTGCAGAGGACATCAACAAGGAGATGGTAAATTAGCAAAAGGCAACAATGCAAAAAACTTCAATACGCAGCCACTCTGCATGGAAAGAAAAAGGAGCCACAAAAGATTCCACAGGGCTCTGGAGGAATCATGAAGGCAAAATAGGAGCACCGGCTGGGCTGCTAAATATGCTATGTCAAGAAGCACACAGTAGAGGGCACTGTGCTAGCTCAAAAGTAGCAGCCCTCATTTCACAACACTGGTGGCATCCCCACCTCAATGATATCACCAGGTATTTTGTACAATTGTGCAAAATCTGTAATCAATTTAATCCAAAGGTCGCACTCAAGGCGGGACTGGGTGGCCTCCCAGTGCCTGATGCCCCATGGAAAGAGATCGTAATTGATTTTACCGACTTGAGGGCAGAACACAGAGCCAAAGGTAAACCATATCTTCTTGTCTGTGTAGATCCCTTCTCCAGGTGGGTGGAAGCCACACCTTCCAAAACTGAAGAAGGAAGGGAAGTCATTAAATGGCTTACAAGAGAACTTATACCGAAATTTGGAGTACTACAAGTGATAAGATCCGATAATGGTACTCACGTCTCGAATGAGGAACTTTGAGAGGTGGGAAAGAAGTTCGGGAATAGACATAAGTCTGGAGCAGTCTACCATCCGGCTTCGGAGGGTCTTGTAGAAAGAGCAAATGGAAGGAAGGCCTGGGGAAGGTGTGTGCAGACACTCCACTGACCTGGGTGGAAGCCCTGCCCATTGTGTTGTTTAATCTAAAATCTACTCCAAATGCCACCATGAATGTCAGTCCACATGAGATTTTGAGAGGAAGAAGAACGCCTTGTCCATTCACGACTGCACCGTCAGACTCACCACCTGTGTTGGTGCAGCGTGAAAACCTGAGTGAGTATGTGGCAACATTGAACAATGCCGTGATGAGTATCTCCCAGCAGGTTCTAAGTCAACAAGCAGGATAGTCAACAAGCTCAATCTGTCTGCACCCAGATGGAAAGGACCATGTAAGGTGGCAGAGACGACATCACATCGTGTGAAGGTGTGGGTATCAGACGCCCCACTGAGTAACTGGATACATACGAGGCACTGCACACTCACACACGACCCTAACGAGAGAACGTTGACTGAGGTACGGACTGACTTAAGAACCTTACTTACTGACGATGGAGGTGACCCTGGAACCAACACCACACCAGAGACGGGACTCAGCCCCACTAACAAAACTAACAAGGAATACTTCCCCTCCGCTAGGCTGTAGCACAGCAGTAATAACAGCGTTGATGACTGTGGTGCCCACTATGTGGGGGCGGGGCCAAAAAGTACATGCTCCGATGACTACGGCAAACAACAGTGATTTTCAGCTGACCTCTCTGCCCACAAAACCACACCATTGGGCAAAAAAAGATCGGTCAATGAGAGAGGTCACCTGCTGAATCTCTAATTCACCAAAAAAACAGGACATGGTCATAACTTTGGATTTATGTGCAGTTAGTCAGAGAAATATATATGTGGCATGACATGCCATCGCCATGAATATTACTCCGAATGTCCTTATTGTTACATCGGGTGGGACCTGGTGATAGTGAATACCAGCTCGCAAGATTGGGGTTATCAACACGGCAACCCGGAGTACAACAAAACTTATTGCATGATGCAGCTGCAAATGACTGAGAATCCTAGTGATGCGTGTAAACACTCGGAGGCTCCGGATTCGTTAGCTTCACCTAAGGCTAGAACGTAGGCGCATAACCAAAGGACCGGTGCACCACTACCATTGATGCGACTGATTGGACTAACGTGACCACTCTTGTTCACACCCGTTCTGATGTGTATTGGTACTGCGGAGGAAATCTGTTGAGAAACACGTTACCTAAAAATTGGGTCAGGAACCTCAGGAACCACACTGTCATTAATTGCACCTATAACAATAATTAAAGTCACGAGAGGACATGAAATTCATGAAGACTCTGCAAACTGCAACAGAACTGAAAAGTGGACACTATTTTACTGGCTTACCTTCCAGAGAAGAAGATCCTGCTGTACCAAATAATCACTGTGTGGCAGTGCAGCTGCTTCAAGGCCTAAAGAGGAAATTTGAGAGAGATGTCAAGTACAAGGAGGAGTGCACTTCATTTCTCAGTGACATGTTGGCTCAAGGTTATGCTGAAATGTTACCCACTGCTCAGCCGGGACAAAAGGACGGAAAAGTTGGGTACATCGCCCATCATGGAGTGCATCACCCTACCAAAGGAGAAATCAAGAGTCGGGCCATATATAAAGGAACATCACTGAACAAGCAGCTTTTGCAGGGGCCAGATCTCACCAAGTCTCTCATCGGAGTCCTCATTCGGTACACAAAGGAACCCGCTGCAGTCATGGCAGACATCCATCCCATGTTTCATCAGGTACGGGTACCTGATAAGCATGTGGATTTCCTCTGATTTCTTTGGTGGCCCCAGGGCAACACTGTCCAAGAACCAGCAGAGTACTGCGTGAGGGCACAGGTGTTTGGTGCTGTCTCGTCCCCAAGTTGTGCACATTATGCCTGGAGGAGAACTGTAGGGGATAATGCATCAGATTTTCCTCCTAAAGAAATCAGCAGAGTCAACCACAGTTTTTATGTAGATGCCTGCCCGAAGTCCACAACCTCAGAGGGAGACGCCATTCGACTCGTGAAGGACTTGACTGACACTCTGTCACAAAGGCAGATTCTGTCTCCAAAAAATGGGGGGCCACCAGCTGCTCCGTGTCGATGTCAATCCCAAGTGACATTGGAGCGACAGAGGCGAAGGAACTGGATTTGGACACAGATCAGCTTCCTGTCAAAAGACTGGAAGCTGAAATGGTGTGTTGAGGATGATAAGTTTATGTCCAGGACTTCAGTGCAGGAACGGCCGCAGACCAGGAGAGGAATTTTGGCTGTTTTCAGCTCCATGTATGATCCATTTGGATTTTTGGCTCCTTTCACCATGTCACCCGAGTCAATGTGACAGGAGCTCTGCAGAAGGAACCTGAAGTGGGACGAACAAATCTCCCCCTCCTTCTCCAAGCAGTCTTGTATAAAGTACCCAAAAGCCTTACTTGAGTAAAAGTCAAGATACCTGACTGGAAAATGACTTTGGTGAAGTGAAAGTCACCAGTTAAAATATAACTTGAGCAAAAATCTTAACTTAGTGGGTATTTAAAGTACGTAAGTATTAAAATTACAGTGAATTTAAATGCACTTAAGGATCGAAAGTAAAAGCTGTTTGCATATTAAGCCCAGAGGGTTGATGCGATAAAGACCAGATAAGAATTCATCCGTCTGTTTCTCTTGAAATGTCCTGTGCTCGTTTTGTGAGCCTTGTGCCTTTGTTTTTTTTACTCTTTGTCAGTCCGTCTGGTTTTTGTCTTCTTTAATAAAATTAGGAATCGATCCATTTGTGCCCTGTGTGTGTCGCGCTAGCTAGCTGAGCTGAGCTGAGCTTTCTCGACCTGCAGGCGAGAGCTGCAGTCAAGTCAAATCAAATCAAACTTTATTTTTATAGCACTTTTCATACATCTAAAATGCAACACGCATGCGCGCGCGCGCACACACACACAGACACACACACAAACACACACATTCTCACCACTGACAGTGGAGAGACATGGCAGGGCACCGAGGATCGGGGAAGCGCCATCTTTGGGGCCGTCCACACCGGGAGGAGACGCAGACCATGACCACGCGGCGGCGCCGGCACTCAGACCCCCCCACTCCGACAGGCCGGCGAGCCCCTAAACCAGCCAGGCCGAAAGGATCCGAGGACAACCCCCCAGCAGCAGGCCCTACACGGCTCCCGGTGTGGAGGACCCCCCTGAGGAAACACTGGACTTAAAAAACCAGGCAACAAAAGGCAACAACATAAAATAAAACCTGATAAGAACAATCAAAAAGGTCAGTTTAAAAAGGTGCGTCTTTAACCTTCTCTTAAAAACATCAGCGGTCTCTGCAGTCCTGATGTTACATATAACGAGGAGACGCCGCGTCAGCCGCTGCTGCCTGTCGGCACTGCCGAGCCGCGGGGCCGCCATCTTGGACCGGGCGCCCAGGCGCAATGAACTGTTAGCGCATTTAATCAATCACAACGCGCTGAATATCAATCAACTGATTTTCACGCGTTTTTGTTGTTATATACTGTGTATATATATATATATATATAGGGCCATACCACAGAAGGTGGTCGAGAACAACAGTGCCAAGGTCCTGTGGGACTTCAGCATCCAGACTGACAAACAGCTCCTGGCTAACCAACCAGACAAAGAGCAGAAGAGGGCGGTGGTGCTAGATGTGGAGATACCAGCGGATAACAACATCAGGAAGAAGGAACACGAAAAGATTGAGAAACACCAAGGGCCGAAAGAGCAGCTGGAACCGATGTGGAAGGTCAAGGCTGCCGTGGTCCCCGTAGTAGTAGGAGCACTCGGAGCAGTGACCCCCAAACTGGCTCCAGCAGATCCCAGGAACAACATCGGAAGCCTCAGTCCAGAAGAGCAGTTCTAGGAACAGCTAAGATACTGCGCAGAACCCTCAAACTCACAGGCCTCTGATGGAGGACCCCAGCTTGAGGATGACACAGATGCCACAGATACCCCCCACCAGGGTGAGAGGGACGTTGTGTGTGTGTGTGTGTGTGTGTGTGTGATAGAGAAGCAGAAGCAGATATTGGCAGTGCAGTCAGCTATTTTAAAAGTTGAAGAACCAATATATGATTAGGCTGTATGTGAATATATACAGTTTATATATCTATGTATAACAGAAGAGAATGAATATATATATAAATCAGTGGACGTAGAGATATGAGTGCATGTGTATGCAGACGCATGCATTTGTCACAACATTTATCTTTAAAATAAAAGAAATCTGCTTTCTGAAACATTTGCATTCACATCAAAACAGCAGAAGATGTTGCTATTCCAGCATAAACATCTAAAAAGTTCCACAACAGAGTAAAAAAGACTGACAACCAGGGGCAGCACCTAATAATAATGAAAGTGATAATAATAATACACTATATTTAGCTGTGTGATATTGTTACAAGCTGCCACGAGAGCCACCAAATCCGGCTTGACGAGCCGCACAACGAGTAACGCTGGTCTACAGAAGCCCACCAGACTTTGGGCACCTGCCAGCAGCTCTGAGGACGCACACGTTACACACAAGTACACACAGATGAGATGGAACATCCAACAGGATCGATGCAGCTCATGTTTGCTTGATGTTCATTCTTCATTCATCTCGTTGTTTATTGCTGTTCTTCCTCTGATATTCGCCGCCACCTGCTGGGTCATTGTGGTTATGAACGGCATCCTGCTGAACACTGTCACCGTTCTCCATGGATGACTAATAAAGGTTGAGATAGAAAAGTTGGACTCGCTTCCTGGTGTAAGCTGCCGATTCGATTCAGCGTCATTCGACTTCTCGCAGACGGTTTCCAGCATCTGAAGGTAACCTGGCAACAGTTTACCACCATTTTACTGTTTGAACGTTGATGAATATCAGCTTATGACGTGTGTGTTACTGTAAAGATTAATAGCTATATATGAGCTACGTGTGTGTGTGGCGCACATTTTTAAAAGTGGCTTCATAAACTGATCAAATCAGTGTCCTTAAATTGGTGGATTCTATTATGGATGTCCTGTAACCTCTTCACAAGAAAAGTCTGTAGTTATTTTGTTAAGTAAACGCTCTTATTGTGAAGGACAAAACAGGAAATGGTGGTTTCATCAGCAGCAACTTCGTCTGACTCAAAATGAAAGTGACGCAGACTTGAAGCAGAAGTGAAGGAGATCGTCTGGTGACGCTGAAACGTTTGTGAGTATCAAATAT